>JAJGRW010003526.1:0-81514 GCA_025461045.1 Carex parvula | reverse complement strand
ATTGATAACTAGATCTTTACTTTAACTTACAGCAATTAATTAAATAATGGAAGCTATTAAGTTGGAAAATTATATACTTACACAATTCTCATGTTGTACTATTGTGAGCTTTGTCAAGTTTGAACAACTCTTTATGATCGAAGTTTCCATTTGTAAAAAAAAATACGTACAAATGAAAATAGTGACAACCTTTAGGTTATAAAATTTTGAGAGTTCTGGCGACAAAACTGTTGTTGGCAGTTCATATATATATATATATATATATATATATATATATATATGTAATTAGGGATAAAAATATACAAACAAGAGTCATAACAATTAATTAAACTATAATTCAATGCATGCATGCATGCAATTAGCACACCAATTAATATGCATATGCAATTCGGGACCTTTAATGTTTATGCTTCTTTATCTTTATTTCATAACATCCACTAATTAATAAATTGACTGTGCAGAACGCGGCAGGTCTATCATGAGCAGTGGTCTGTTGTGTTAGGGCAGATAGGAGCAAACGATTACAATTATCCATTGTTTCAAGGGAGAACACTAGATGAAGTACGAACCTTTGTCCCTGATGTAATCAGAGCCATCAGTTTAACCATCCATGTACGCATTTTTTTTCTTTTCGTTTATTAGCATAGTTTCAAATAATTTCACATGCACAGGAATATGCCAATGCTAATTAACATATAATTATACAGGAATTGATCAGTCTTGGAGCGAAAACATTATTGGTTCCAAATAGTTTCCCGACAGGATGCATTCCGAGGTATCTTACGCAGTTTCAAAGCCAGAAAAAGGAAGACTATGATCCACAAACAGGATGCATCAAGCACTTAAATGAGTTTGCAGAGTACCACAATGCAATGCTTTCAGAGGAGCTTACAAAGCTTCGGGTTCTCTATAATGATGTGAATATTATCTATGCAGATTACTATGAATCATCCATGAATATCTTTCGCAATCCGAAGATATTAGGTAAGAATTTCGCAATCAAAATCCACCCAACAAGCCACCGAAAATCTTGTTTGACTATTATGTATGCAGATTATTAATTGTATGTCAATATGGTTATCAAAACTTTGATATCGACTTTTTAGAATTCAAATAACATAATTACAAAATAGAACTATAAAAATGGTTCTTCCGTAAAGAACTTGTTACCTATATATTCCACAAAAGAAAATAATATACTCATTACTTGATATTGATTTTTTTTGCTGAGCTATACATTTTCTCATATTTAATTATACATAAGAATCACTTTTCAAGTAGATAAGAAATACTTTAAAATAATGTTCTTCTATTTATCTTGTGCACTAATTACATTCACTAAAGTAGCTGGCAAGTTAATGTATTTCAATTTATTCCATTACTAGATCACTATACTAAAAAATTGTTACATTTTTTGTGTAGGTTTCAGTTACCCTTTAATGGCATGTTGCGGGGCCAAAGGCCCTTACAATTACTCATCAATGGCAACATGTGGAAATCAAGGTTCTACGGTTTGTTCGGACCCATCAAGGTACGTATCATGGGATGGGCTCCACTTGACAGAGGCCGCATACAAGGCGATTGCACATGGAGTGCTACGAGGGTCGTACTCTTCCCCTCCCATAAGTAACATTTGCTCCGATATCATGCATGATTCAGAGAGCCTTCTTCTCGATCCCTCCAACGCAATGTAGTGGGTGAGATAGACTACATACAGGCATCTAGAAGAAATCTGAACTTATTTTTCCTTTGTATATATATATCATTACTAGTTGTAAGGAATGTTTTAGGTTGAAAAAATAGCAAGAGAATTTGCATAAAGCACTTGTACTGAAATTTGTTGTACTGTCCATGGAAGGACGTATTGACAAAAAAAAAAAACAAAAAGGTGATTGGGCCAATGTATCTTTGGATGATACTTCAGCCCAATATAGTTTTTATAAGATTGGAACTGTTGTACCGGAGTAAGGCCCAAGTTTATGCCTATGAAATTTGATTGATATCTAATTTTGTCGATTTTTTATACCCGTACCAGAGTAAGGCCCAAGTTTAGTATTTATTGATCATACTAACTTGATTGATGATTTTTTTAGCTATACATTTATAGTATTAATAACAAAATTCTGCAAATATTCTAAAATTTACATCTGGAACTAGTTCGGCCGCAACAAATATATAATATAGAGTGATGCTACGATGCTTTGGGAAGTAAATAGCGTGTTTTACTTCCTGCTCATATCTCCATTTTCAAAGTTCAAATAGTCGATTCGAATTTCTCAATATGTTCTTTTTATTGATTATGTCCTTAGAGATCAAATTTTACATTTTTTGGAAATTTTTTACTATTTTTTTAGAATCTTTGAAAATCAGTGTTTTGTGAATTTTTTATTATTTTTTATTTAATGAAAAGCTGTGATTTTCAAAAAATTCTAAAAAATTAGTAAAAAAAATTTCAAAAAATGTAAAATTTGGTCTCCAAGCACATATCAATATGAAGAATCATGTTAAGAAGTTCGAATCGACTATTTGAACTTTGAAAATGGAGATATGAGCGGGAAGTAAAACACTCTTTTTGCTTCCCAAAGCATGATAGCCTATCTCATATATATAATTAGTATGGCCGCTAAGTCATCAAATTTGATTGATGACTTAGCGGATAGTTGATTGTGTCGAAATGAATTTGATTGTATCGTGGGAATAGTTGACAAATCCTGATTTATTTTGAAATATGTACATATACCAAAATTAGACAAGTGGATGAAAAGATTATAAATTAGTGACCTCTATCCTGTTACCGTTTTTGACCAAACAAGGTTATATTTTGTTTTACCGTAAATAATAAAGGTGGATTCTGTAAATCTATTTCTCTTTAATATTTTGATAGGCAATTGAACAGTTCTTAATAAAATTTATGGCATTGTTTCTGATATTAATAGCGGATTTACTAGCATATCTAACCTTCCATTTGTAGAAATGAAGAGACCATGTATATAATTATGTTACCCCTATTTGCTTTATATTACTTATTCAAAACCAATTAGTGATAATTGCCAATATGGATTCCTCCAAGCTTATCCTCTCTGTTCCTATTTCTCTGTTCATTCTTGTCATCAACCTATGCACTGTTCCAATGCTTGGTTGCTTCGATCGCATTATTAACTTCGGCGACTCAATCAGTGATACCGGGAACTTCTACCTTCTGAGTGGAAAGGCTAACTCAAGCATTGGTGCACTTCCATATGGAGAGACTTACTTTCACCATCCCACGGGCCGATGGTCCGATGGTCGAGTCATTGTTGACTTCGTAGGTATATGGAAGTTGAATCAGACAACAATAATGAATGAATTGTAATGTTTTTTTATTCGAGAAAGTCGATTTTAGCTCGATGAAAAAGAACTATATATTCTTCTTCGATATTTATTCTTTTGCGCTAATGGTTTTTCCAGTCAAATTCTAGCAAGTAATAAGTACTTACGGCGGTACTTCGGTACATTACTGTTAATACAGAGTGTCAAAATATTGTCCAAATAATATGATAACATGATACATAGATGCTGCTGAGCAGTTTAATTTGCCCTTCCTGCCACCATCTGTCGGCGGTAATACACCCGAGTATTTCCAGAGAGGTGTAAACTTTGCTGTTGGAGGCGCTGCTGCGCTGAACAATTCAGAATTTACCAGAATCTCAGGATTAAATACAACACTGGCAGACAACTCTTTGTGGGTTCAGCTCCAGTTTTTCAACAATCTCTTGCCAACGATAGCTAATGGCTCTAGTAAGCTAACAAAACTTAATATACTCTCTGTTGGATGTAAATACTATATAGCCATACATATATGTGTTAATTTCTATCATTATTATTGGCATTTCAATGCTTAATTTCTTGAAACATGAAATAATCATTTCTCCACAGATGTCTCAACCATGATGAGAAACTCTCTCATTTTTGTCGGAGAGATAGGAGGAAACGACTATAATCGCGGCCTAATTGCCCTTGAACCACTCGAAAAAATAACAACATGGGTCCCATATGTGGTTTCTGCGATTGGTTCCGCTGTTAATGTAATTATTTCTCAACTTTTTCATAGTTTAAGGTATTTCTATCAACCTTTTATTTTCTATTATTATTTTCTGGCAAAAATATTTTTCAGAGGAAAAAATTTGTTTATCACAAATAACAGGATTTTGGAAAAAAAAAAAACATTTTGTTGCATTTGGAAATATAATGAAATCAAAATACTTTGTTGTCTGTCTGTGAGAGTTCTTGCAAAGAAATATTTTTTGTTTCCTGATGTAAATATTCTAAATAAAAATCCCTAAACAACAAAAAGATGAACAAAAAAATGTGTTATTAATTGATAGGATCTGATCAACCTTGGGGCTACTACATTGGTTGTGCCAGGAAATTTCCCAATCGGTTGCACTCCTGTGTACCTTATGCAATACCAAACTAATTGAACCGAAGACTATGATCCGAAAAACCGGATGCATCAACCGGTTGAACGAGTTCTCCATGTACCACAGCACCTTGCTTATGCTAGAACTAAACAAGCAAAGAATGCTTCATCCAAATGCAAAAATTATCTATGTTGACTACTACGGCGCGCTGCTAAATGTTTACCGAAATGCAAATGACCTCGGTACGTACCTCACAAAAAGCTTATCTACGTGCAACTGCATGCATGCAACAAGTGATGTTATATGTACAAACAATGCAGGTTTTGAGTCTCCCTTATATGTACAAACAATGCAGGCTGTGGAGACGAGCAATCATCGATGTGTGCTGATCCGTTGAAGGCTTTAATCTTGGGATGGTATCCACCTAACAGAGGCTTCGTACCATGCGATTGCTAACGGAATATTGAACGGGCCATATTCTGATCCTCCACTCTCACAACTTTGCTAACTAATTTTACTTTTTAGGAAACAACTGTCATGCAATAAGTTACAATTTGTTCATCTCAAGTTTGGTGGATGAAATTGTTATATTTCAAATGTTCTATTCATTTGATCATGCTATACTCAATGTAAATCGAGTTAATTACATGAAACAACCGTCTATACAAAAATTGTTAAATAGAACAAATCTAATTGAAGGTTCTAACTAGTACCATGGCCAAATGAATCAATCTATCTAATAGCATGGGTACATAAAATCAAATGAAGATTCGAAATACAACAAATCAAACGGAAAAGATTCATGACACTAAACGGTTTAGTGGAAAAAATGTCACGGCGGAGCCGGTTCCAGCACGGAACGGCACGGAACGGCACGGAACGGCACGGAACGGCACGGAACGGCACGGAACGGCACGGAACGGCACGGAACGTGTGTTGGTTACATGCCGTGACTCGTGTGTCCCGTGCCGTGACCATCTTTAGTAAATTTGGCACAGCACGGCATGTCACGGGAATGATCTAGTCACGGCAGGGCACGACACATGGTCACGTGTAATCGTGTAATTATAACCATTAGATCTTGACCAAAGGGTGGATCTTGAATAAACTAACCTAATAATTATGATTACATGGTCACGCGTGTCACGTTTGGTCATGGTATGTTTGGGCACGGCGTGACTCACGTGGCGTGACCATCACTTGACATTTTGGTCACGACACGGCATGAGACCAAAGTCACAACGTGTTAGTCATGACACGACACGGCACGGCACATTTTTACTATTCTTAACTAAACCCACCCAGATATTAGTTAGGTTACATAAAGCAGCTTCCAAAAGAATTTTAAAGATTATATGGAGCATTTTTCTCCTTGATAAATTGCAAGTTTATTTCTAGAATATAAAACTAGACATATATATACCACATTGCATCAAGACTTCTTTGTAAATGACATTTCTTTCTGTTTTAAAAAAATACATCATTTATGTTATGAATAAATTATTAATATGGATGTCCATAACTCCTAACATTCATTCTCCAGTACCCCCACTACTATTGGAATTCATTTTCTCATTTATTCTTGTAATTAATTTAGATGGTTTTTCATTCACAATTTGTGGCCTATAAATAGAGCCTTTGTACTCTTGTATTGTACACATTTGAGAAATGTATGAATAAAGAGATTGTCATCTTTTTCCTCTCTATCTTGTTTATTCTTCTTTATGCTTGTTCATCTTTATTTTATAACACGTTATCAGCACGAGAGCTCTACTATTTGAATATTCAAGAATTTGTGCTTTCAGCATGAGAGCTCTATTATTTGAAGATCCAAGGTAAACTTTTTGTATTATTTTATTTTAATATTATAATACTTCTAATTAACAATTAGAGGATATTGTAAATGCGCAAGTCTTTTCTTAGCATAAGGTTTCAAGAACAAAACATAGATACTATTTTTGTGGTTGTTGATTACCGGTGATTGTTGGTAGTACGCAGATTTTGATATAGCTTTATTTTGGTATATATCTTTGAAAGATTTTAAAATTTAATATCTCCAAATTTCTCTAGAAGATTATACCAAAAGAAATACACCTAAATTTCAATGGTAAACGGCTTGGATCTGGTCCAGAACCGGGGCAGACACCTTGGGTTGTTTGATTGCTTTTCAAATGCGTATTATTTTTTTCTTTTCTTTTGTTATGTTACTATTCTTTAATTTTGTACTAGTTAGTTGTGCGGGATTAAATGCCACCATTTAAGTATATGGTACCCGAATGCCAGATTAGCAAATACCATAATATGAGATTTCAAATTAAACAAATATTACAATCTGTTAAATTTGAGATAAATTTTCAATTTTATCAAATGACCCGAAGTCATAGGTTAATCATAAGTTCTCAATTTATCAAATGGCCCGAAGCCATCTATTAATCATAAATTCTATAATGTGAAATTTAGATATGATTCATATATTTTTTTTTCAATAATTTAATCTTCTCGAAGAAGATTTCAAAAGATATTAAGAAGATCTTCCTGAAGAAGATTTAAAGAAAAAATTATATGATGCAGAAATTTATATTTTAAGTAAATTTCTTGTCTCGTTATAATTGAACAAAATATCGAGCTGTTGATGAAAAATCATGAATTCCATTCAATTAGTTATGCTTCATTCCCTGAAGTGAATGTATCAACACATAATAATATAGATATATAATTTGCAGACAAAATCATAGATGTGGACTTGATAATGAAAAAAAGACACATCTTTCCACCAGAAGTGGAGAAATAACGAGAAAGAGAAAAATGGACATAATAACGAACAAGAGAATTCATGCTATTATTATGGTGGTAAAGCTCATTGGTCACGTACCCGTCGTACGTCGACGTACCTGTTGTACGTCGACGTACCTGTCGTATGTCAAAACATATTGTTGACCTATATTAAGTATCACTATAAAATAAGGAGCAAAAGATCGAGACAGATTTTATTTTTGAATGTGATCTCGATCTTAGCCAAATTGATGTTACTCATTTAAATGATGTTCATTTCATTAGGAAGAAAGTAAAAATTAACCACTTGATTAGTAATGATAATATTTAAAATAAATAAGTAAACAAAATTTTGTTGTTAAATTAGTGTTTATTGAAATTTTTTTTATAAGACAATAAGTTTAACTACTTATTTATTATTGTTGAAATGGTATTTATTATGTTTTTTCTGTTTTGTTTCAATAAAAAACAATGAATATTCTTTTTGGTTACCGATAATGAAAATATATATTGTTTTGTCAGTACAATAAATTATTTATTGTGAATTTATTTCTCTTTCTCAAATATGTATAACTTTGAAATAAAAAATATTTAGTACTTTTGAAGGATAGAATAGCTTTATTTTGACCGGATTGGCAAACATGGTATCTGTTCGAACCTGTTGACCTAGACCCTATAATTGTGTTGTGGTTTGGGGATTTTTTTTTATATAAGACTTATTTTTATCTTTGATTTACTTTGATCATAAAATTTGATAAAAGTTTTAATAGTTGACATGCTGTTAGGTAAGTAGCAATTTATGTATTGGCCAAATAAATAAATTTTTTTTATTATGTTAAGCCAAGGCCAAATTATTGTTATAAGCTGCTGAGAATTGATCACGACAAGCTTTAATTGGTAATTATTTAAAGATTTAGCTCAATTTTCATCAAATGTATGCATAATTGTATTTATTTTATTTAGTAATGTAAGAAGTAAATGTTAGTACTATTCCGGGTAGTACAAATTGATTGAAAGGTCCGGAAGAGCAACCTTTTTATTACATATATGGAGGAATACAAATTTATATTGATGATGCATTATATTATTTTAAGTCTCAAAGGAATTTGTTAAAGGATATTCGCTGAAATGGGTATCATGTTGAGACAACCAATGAAGAAAATATTGAACATATTTATATTACTTGCAAAATTGCCTATGTTTTCCTCCGGCTTGTACTACACATGTATTAGTATAATTGAAGCACATATTATTGTAAACTAGAAGTTTACAAACAAGAATATTTTCATAGTTTGGCATGACCGGTTGGGCCATTCCGGATCAATAGTGATGCGAAAAATAATAGATAATTTGGACATTCATTAAAGAACCAGAAGATTCTTTAATCTTATAAATTTTTATTTGTTGATTTCATTTCTAGAACGTATACAAGATGATATTTGTAGACCAATATATCCACCATGTGAACCATTTAGATATTTTATGGTTATAATTGATGCATCAATAGTATGGTCACATTATCAACTCACAACCTGACGTTTGCAAGATTATTTTCTCAATTGATTTGATTAAGAGCATAATTTTATGATTATTCAATTAAGAAAATACGTCTAGACAATGTTGATGAATTTATTTCTCAGACAATGCATGTCTATTAGAATTGATGATGTACATCATGTAGCTTATGTTCATACACAAAAATGAGAACTTGTTATTTTGCATGCAACAACACTAATTCACATCATGCCAACAAGCTATTATAAAACTTTCCCTTTATAATTGGTTTTTGGTCACATACCTAATATTTTCCATATAAGAATTTTTGAATGTGCGATATATGTTATAATTGCTCCACCACAACGCATTAAAATGGAACATCAAAGAAAGTTGGGAATTTATATTGAATTTGAATCTCCATATGTAATAAAGTATCTAGAACCATTGATGGTAGATTTATTCACGGCTAGTTTTGCCGATTATCATTTTGATGAATTAATATTCCCAACCTTAGGGGGAGAAAAAACAATCAGCTGGGAAAATATATTAGTTGGAATGAATTATCATTGTCTAATTTATATCCTCATAAATAATGTGAACTAGATGTTTAAAAGATAATTCATTTGGAAAGATTAGTTAATCAATCGCCAGACGCATTTACAAAGAAAGTGACCAAATCACATGTACCAGCTGCTAATGCTCCAATTAAAGTCGATGTCCCTGTTGGACAGACTAATGAAATTATAACACGCATGAAGCATGGAAGACCAATCGGTTCCAAAGATAAAAATCCTCGAAAAAGAAAAGGAGCAAAGAATGAAAATGGTCAAGTCGAGGATATGATAATTTCAGATAAAACTCTAGAAGGAATCAAATTATAAGTAATATTGGAGTTCCAGCAGAAACTCAGGTATCTGAAATTCATGAAAATAAAGAGATCTCGATAAATTATATCATGAATAGAATAAGATGGAACCGAGATAAAATTGATATCAATGATATTTTTTTTTTGTATATAATATAGCGCTAAATATAATAAATATTGAGGATCATGACTAGAAGTCTATTAAAGAATGTCAACAAAGAAATGATTGGTCAATAGAAAGGTGCAATTGAGGCAGAGTTAAACTCTCTTGAAAAACGAAAAGCTTTTGGACCTGTAGTCCTAATACCTGAATGTGTAAAAAAAAATAGTAGGATATAAATGATTATTTACGCGAAAAAGAAATGAGAAGGGTGAAATTGTAAGATATGAAGCGCGACTTGTCACCCGAGATTTTTCACAAAGACTTGTAATTGATTATGAACAAACATACTCACTTGCTTGTGGTGGATGCAATAACTTTTCGAAACATAATTAGTCTGGCAGTGCATGAAGGACTTGATTTGCACCTAATGAATATTGTTACAGCCTATTTAAATGGCTCGTTTGATAATGATATTTATATAAAAATCTCTGAAGGATTTAAGATGCCTGAAACATGTAATTTAGGTTCTCGAGAACATTATTCAGTTAAATTGAATAAATCTTTATATCGATTAAAGCAATATGGACGCATATGCTATAATCGTTTAAGTGAATATTTATTGAAACATGGATATAAAAATGATACGATCTGTCCATTTATTTGTATGAAAAGATATAGAAATGATTTTGTTATAATTGCAGTTCATGTTGACTATCTAATTATCATTGGAACTCCTGAAAAGCTTCCAAAAGTAATAAATTATTTAAAGGAAAAATTTGAGATGAAAGATCTTGAGAGAACAAAATTTTGCATTGGATTGCAAATCAAACATTTAAAAATGACATTTTTATGCATCAAGAAAATTATATTGTAAGAGTGCTGAAATAATTTTATCCATTAAGCACTCCGATGGTTGTAAGATCATTAGATGTGAATAAAGATCTTTTTAGACCTCGAGAAAATGATGAAAAACTATTTGGTCCTGAAGTACCATGTCTTAGTGCAATATGAGCACTTATGTATCTTAATGGACATAGATGGTATATTATTTGCTGTAAATTTATGAGTAAGATATAGTTCTTCTCCCACGCGAAGATATTGTCATATAATTAAACATATACTTCGCTACCTATGAGAAAATTTAGCAATACACAAAAGTAAGTCAAGTATGTATCCGGTTAAGATCTGTGATTCAACACATTTGTCAGACATGTAGATTGTCTTTTAGAAAAATGATCCCGAAGATCATATATGAATATAATATTGTATGTATTGCTCAATGAAATGAATGATACATTAAAGGAGATAAAACAAAACATATTTCACCAAAATTCTTTTTCACACATGATCTTCAAAAGAATAATGTTCAGCAAATCCATTCAAGTGAAAAATCCAGCAGATTTATTCACTAGGGCACTCCCTACTGCAATATTCGAAAAGCTAGTTCGTAATACTGGAGTTTGCTGACTTAAAGATCTTGATTGATGCTGTCATGAGGGGGAGTTAATATGCACTATATTTTCGTTAACCATGATTTTTTCCACTGGATTTTCCTGGTAAGGCTGTAGTTGCGTATTTAGAAGAATATTGTACTCTTTTTCCTTCACTAGGTTTTTATCCCACAGGGTTTTTCCTAGTAAGGTTTTAATGAGGCATATTCTTAGGTAATGGACATCCAAGGGGGAGTGTTATGAATAAATTATTAATGTGGATGTCCATAACTCCCAACATTCATTCTCCAGTACCCCCACTACTATTGGAATTCATTTTCTCATTTATTCTTGTAATTAATTTAGATGGTTTTTCATTCACAATTTGTGGCCTATAAATAGAGCCTTTGTACTCTTGTATTGTACACATATGAGAAATGTATGAATAAAGAGATTGTCATCTTTTTCCTCTCTATCTTGTTTATTTTTCTTTATGCTTGTTCATCTTTATTTTATAACAAAAATAACTTTTTTGTATTTGAACAAAAGCTAATATGTAATTTTATTATTGCTATTATTTTTTACCATGTAAATTCTATATTTGCAAAATAAAAGAGAAACAATTTGAAAGTGTTTGAAAAATAAAACTAATTAAACATTTTGAATTATCGTTGTTGAGTTGGAACTTGAAAATTTTAAATTTTAAATAATTTGATCGTCTAGCTTGCAGCAGACTTGAGAACTTCAAAATTTCAACTTTTTTTTACGGTTAATTTTTTTTTTGCTCAACCGTAAATGCAAATAAATTGCATAAATTTACTCTCATACATAAATATCGATGGGTTCAAGATAACTTTCTAATTTAAAAAATTTGGAATCCTATAACTTTATAATTTAAAAAATTTGGAGTCCTATAACTTTCTAATTAATGTTGATAGTACGTATCCGATAATTTTCTTTGGATGGAGCATATAGTATGATTTGGAAAATTGTAATCCTATATTTTGTTTCCTTTTCAATGAAAGGACAGTTCGGTACAAAAAAAAATTTCCACTCACCTCATATTTGCGCTACCCCATATAGAAACAGAGAATAAAGAAACAAAAAAATAAGGAAACGGAAGCTGGAGTCTGCTTAATTGAAGAGGGAGGAATAAGAAAACAAAGAAATAAGGAAACGGAGAAATATATTGCTAAATTTCGGAGTTTGCTCAATTTTAATTGTAACGTATTGTGTGGCAGTTCGTGCGGTGAGTATATTTTTAACTAAATTTAGAATTCTACACATAATAGAGATGTATTTAATCAAAAGATGATAAATTATGTGATTGGAGGGCTGATATTAAATCTGAAATTTCATCTTTCAATCGTAGCCGTTGGCGAATCAGGACATCAACGTGCTTAATAATGGAATGGAGATATGCTATTATGGAGTATCTCTCGTGCTACCTTAGCTGTACCTCAGCTCAGGCCCCATTTTGTTAATTATGGTACCAGACTGCATCTTCCTTTTATTTACAATTTGCAGTCATGCGTTCAGTAATAACTCCAATTCCCACCAATTTTTATTGTTATAACAATATGCACTCATAGACTCTAAATGAAAGTTTAACCCCCAAGCAGCTTACATCAGCTCATGCCATAAATCAATCTCTTGAGAAATGTATTTATTCTCTATAAATTTTGTTTATGTACCTCATTCGTGGTGTTTTTATTAGATGCTCCGCAAAACAAAAGTTGCACTAAATTGATCAGAAAATAAATTGGAATGACGGGATGAATAAGTGTTATGTAATTTAATTTTATGACAAAGAGGAGATTAGGTTATTGTTCTTTTCTCAACAAAAAATTATGAGGTTGAGAGAATAATTACAATTTTTGTAAAAATTTAAAACTTGAAAATAAATAAATAAATAAATATATACATACATATATATATATATATATATATATATATATATATATATATATATATAGGAATAGCTTGACCCTTTTTCTCTCTGCCTCTTTCCGTCCTGACTGTAATTGTATGGTAACTTGGATCATAGGTGATAAATTTTCTTAAAATTATCAGCAAATTTTGATGTGTATATATAACGAGGAGGGATAAAGTTACAATAAAGTTACAACAACTATTTTTTTCATTTTCAAAGTCCAAATTGTCTATCCAAACCGTTTAACATGATCTCCACAATAAATTGTGCTTGCAGATCAAATTTTACATTTGTTTTTAATTTTTTTACTATTTATTAAGTATTTTACAAAAAATAATCATATTCATACCATTGAATTTTGTACCCATATTAATAAATAGTAAAAAAATTCAAAAAAATATAAAATTTGATCTGCAAGCACATTTTATTTAGATAATCATGTTGAATGGTTTGGATCGACGATTTGGACTTTGAAAATGAAAAAATTAATTGTTGTAACTTTGTTGTAACTCAAATTTGTTGTAACTTGATCCCTCCTCATATATAATAAGACTTTATACATACGTAATTCACACACACCAAAAATTTTTACAAAATTAATTTGACTTGTATATATAATAAGACTTTATATATATCTAATTCACAAACGCCAAAAAATTATTACTCCCTTGAGATCTTTTATTTTGTATATCTAATATTTATTAAAGACAAAGCTTTCAAAAAGACGAAGTGATTGTTGGGTCCCACTTCCCACTTCACACTGACTGTTGACTAAACGACTGCCATGAATTATTGACGGGTCAAATACTCTCGATCCTTGACTTAATCAATAACTATGTGTATTAATTATGACCGCAATAATCTTTCTTTCATTCGTTGACTAACAATCAGATATTATTATGTATTACGGGTCAAATACTCTCTCTCTCTCTCTCTCTATCTCTTTCGTCTCTCTCTCCTGAAAACTTCACAGAGACTGCCAAATGACTCTCTATCTGTCTCTCTCTTTGAAAGGTTGGCAGAGACTGCCAAAAGCGCCCCCTCCCCACCCCCTCTCTATGTGTCTATCTTTATTTAAATGAAGCTTTGCAATGGATATGACCCAGAAGAGAAAAACCACAACGAGCATAGGAGAGATGACAAAAGGAGTGCAGCGTACAATGGTTACACTTACATTGTGCTTCCTTTTGAACCTTCTCTTCTTCTGCATGGCACCAGCCATGTCCGCAGATGTTGATCATCTAATTTCCTTCAAGAATTCTCTCCCAAATCCTAATTTGTTATCCAACTGGAATGAGATCCATGGAGTGTGTGAATTTCAAGGCGTTACATGTAAAGGAAGCCACGTGTCTTCTCTGACCATTCGAGGTCTGCCACTCAAAGCAGACTTCAATTCAGTCTCAACTCACATCCTCTCTCTTGAAAACCTAGAAGCGCTCTCTCTCCATTCTACCAATCTCAATGGATCCATCTCAGCCCTTGCAAACTGCTCCATGCAACTCAAAGAACTGGACCTATCGAGTAACAACCTTCAAGGGTCTATCTATGATACAACTTCCCTGGCAGCCTCCTGTCATTTTCTTCAGTTACTCAACCTCTCGAATAATTACATTGGCCAAGACTTCAATCGTTCCTCTCCAGTTCTCCCCCAACTGAGGATGCTTGATCTCTCCAATAACAAGATCACAACCAACGGAGATATCTATTGGTTATTCTCTAAACTCAGGTTACTCAAACATCTAGACCTCTCCAATAACACTGTTAAAGGAACCATGCCACAAATTACCAATTGCAACTCTTTGCAATATCTTGACCTATCTTTCAATCAATTCACTGGTACCATACCGGCTGGTACTTTTTCAGGTTGTTTAAATTTATCTTATCTCAACCTCTCATCAAACCATTTTACTGGTATGGCCCCTCCTGACATAGAAGCATGCACAAATCTCATCACTCTGTGTCACACCCCCGGACAACCCGCCGCGCATTCATACGCAAGGCGTTAAGCACATCACATACATTATCAATAACACAACCAACAAGCCACTATATTAAAATATAAAAGGAGTCCACAAACAAATAGAAAGGGAAAATATGTCAGACATGGCTGGTCAAACAGTTACCGCCATGTCTACACAATATATTGTTCATACGAATGTAAATTAAAACAAATAGTGGCTACTTTAATAGCTTCCGCTAATTCCTCACTCGCGGCCTTCCTCCATGTCTCCTTCTTCATTTCCTGGAACTCATATAAAAGGTGGTACGGTGAGAGAATCGAACTATCTCTCAGTGCGGGATTTAGTTCCAGCCCGGTGTTTTTACAAATCAATGCATTTAATATCCCAAATAACAATAAAATAAAGTTTTCAAAATTTCCCCCAAATTTCCTATCAATTCGGGTATGCAATCATTTAAAAACAACCTTCATTCACGCCCCTTTTTAAATTCACATTTAAGGTTTTTAAATTCCACACTCTGGAAATCCATGCCCGTACATGAAAATCCGGCGAATCGCCACACAAGGACGACCCGTTCAATCACACTCTAGATGGGCCATTGCGGGGACCCATCCGGCGAACCGCCACACAAGGACGACCCGTTCTGTTCACACCTCACACTCTGGGGTCTGCCACACACGGACAGCCTGATTTTCAAAACACATGCTGAGCCGCCTCGCACGGACGACCCGAATTTAAAGAAAACAATTCATTTACATTCCCCATTCCCAATTCACATTCACAATTCCTGTCAGTTCAATTCCATGCATCAAGAACTCCTATCATGCGATTCTAAACAAAATCAAACGAATGTTCGATATCCACAACATGCAGTTTATCTACCAGATTTGAAAAAAGGATTACTTACCTCAATCCATGCATTTTTGTATTATTTGTAAAAAAACCAGGAACCCGCACCTGTATTCTCAGTGACTTCGTTTGAGCGTGTATTGGGATCTCGCGTATTCTCAGCGTCTACTAGAGGCTCGCGGTTTGCTCCTAAGTTTCAACACACTTGATTAGATTCTCATTTCTACTTAATCTACAGGATTTATATTCAATTTAACACCCTTAATTTCGCATGACATTCGTAAAGAAAGTCTTAATCCTATAGCCCTATTCACAATTTATATTTATTTCATGGCAATTGTCATCCAAAGGTCAAGTACAAGTATTTAATCCACATCAATTCCGATGTGTAATTTACAATATCTACCAGTCTCAATTCGTTTCCCCACAATTCAATTTAATTAACTAAACTACCACCCTCGATTCTTCCCACCAATTCAATTTGGTAATTAAATTTGAGTAATAACCTTGATTCTTGTATAACTAGACCAATTTTAAAATAGAAGAGGGTTCAATTTGCAATTTGGGTTATTGGGTCTAGGGTTTTCGGTTTTGGGTTCCACCTCAGGGGTTCGGGTCTTGGGCATAGGTTTTCGGGTCTAGAGTTTATGGTGGCCGGCGGCATCAAGGGGAAGGCTTGGGTATAGGGTTTCGGATCTAGGGTATTGGGGTTTCGGGTCTAGGGTTTGTGGTGTCCGGCGGCACAAAGGAAGGGGAAGGTTAGAGAGAAAGAGAGGCACGGCTAGAGGGGGAAGGCAACGAGGAGAAGGGGGGGCCGGTGGTGAGGGCTGTCGGCTAGCCAAAGGAGAAGAGAGGGAGATGGGGGCTGTCGGCTAGCCAAAGGAGAAGAGAGGGAGATGGCGGCACAAGAGGGAGAGAGGGGTGGGTTCGGCTGGGCTTCTTGTGGCCGGCGGCAGCCAAGAAGAGAGGGGGGGGAGAGGCGGCCAAGAAGAGCAAAAGAGAGAGAGGGAGAGAGAGAGACTTACAGAACAATTGAAAGATGGAGGAGGTTTTTTCACAGGAAGCAAGGGAATGAGAAGAGAGGAGAGGGTTGGGTTGATTATATTATTGAATATGGGCTAAACTTAGAATTGCATATTTCTAATTTGGGCTTACTAATTGGGCTAAGCAATGTATAATTAAAATTATATGCAGAATTTAGATATAACTTTCATGTAAATTTATAAAACGTTTTGCTATTTATTTGATTGCCTTTTTATAAATTATTTTCTGAACTATATATATATTTTATTTTATTTTGTTCTAAATTGGATTCTAAATTTAAAATATACCCGGATTTAGAAGCGTTACATCCTCCCCCCCTTGGAAATCCTGTTCAGTCCCCTGAACAGCCTCGGCGTCTATGTCTTTGAACAATTCTGGGTATGTGACACGCATCGTTTCCTCCATTTCCCAAGTTGCTTCTTGGCTGGTGTGTCGTCCCCATTGTACT
This sequence comes from Carex parvula, assembly GCA_025461045.1. Lineage (NCBI taxonomy): Eukaryota > Viridiplantae > Streptophyta > Magnoliopsida > Poales > Cyperaceae > Carex > Carex parvula. The sequence goes on along the minus strand of JAJGRW010003526.1, from coordinate 64,212 downwards.
AAGACCTGTTTAATGGTTTTTCGCCGGAGACTTATTTCTTTGGTGTCCAGTATTTTCATGGGTCGTTCTTCATACACTAAGGTTTCATCTAACCCCAGATTTGAAAAGTCGAGGATGTGGGAGGGGTCTCGGATATATTTCCGTAGTTGAGATACGTGAAAGACTGGGTGTACTTTATCTAGGGTTGGAGGTAGCGCCAGTTCATATGCAAGTGGTCCGATTCTTCTAAGAATTTCAAATGGCCCCACATATCTAGGACTCAGTTTTCCTGCTACGCCAAATCGTCTCACTCCCCTCCTTGGAGAGACCTTCAACCAAACATGATCTCCGGTTTCGAACTCTAGTGGTCGTCTCCTCAAGTCTGCATACTTTTTCTGTCTGTCTCGAGCAGTGTCTAGTCGGTTTAGAATCAGTTGGGTTCTATCCGCGCAATCTTTTACCATTTCTGGCCCTGTTGGCAGTTGTTCCCCGTTGTTTCCCCACCACAAGGGGGTCTTCCAACGATGCCCACACCAAGCTTCAGATGGTGCCATTTCGATACTGGCATGGTAACTATTGTTGTATGCGAACTCGGCCATTGTCAGATGATCAGCCCATGACCCTTGAAAGTTAATGGCACAAGCCCTTAGCATGTCCTCTAAAGTTTGGATTGTTCGTTCCGACTGGCCGTCCGTCTGAGGGTGATGAGCGGTACTGAAATTGAGTCGGGTCCCCATTGCCTCCTGAAAGCTTTTCCAGAAGTGCGAGGCGAATCGCGTATCCCGGTCCGATATGATGGTTTCAGGAACTCCATGATATTTGAACTGATACTGAAGAAATAATTCTGCTAATTCTCCACCCGATGTAGGGGTTCACATGGGTATAAAGTGGGCTACTTTGGTTAGTGTGTCTACAATGACCCAGATTGAGTCATACCTCTTTTGGGTACGCGGTAACCCAGTGATGAAATCCATAGTAATGATCTGGAACTTCATTTGTGCTCTGGAGTTTGGATACAACAATCCTGCTATTTTTCTCCGTTCGGCTTTCACTTGGGTGATGCACCTAGCCACAAATTCTGACACGTCTTTCTTCATGTTGGGCCACCAAAATTGGGTACGAAGATCCTTATACATCTTCACCTCTCCTGGGTGAATGGTATATCCCGACTCGTGGGCTTCTTGCAGAATTTCCTTTCTCAGTCCCCCCTGTTCTGGCACACACACCCGCTGGTTGAAATAGAGGAGTCCGTCCTCGTTTTCCTTGAAGGTCGACGTTGGATTGGTACGGGCCAATTCCCGGTATCTTTGGTGCTGCTCGTCGCCTTGGTCCGCGTCCCGTATTCGAGACTTTAATTCCGGTTGTACCGATATAGCTACAAGGGTAAGTACCGCATTCGTCGCGGCTCCCTTGGTGTCGGTTTGCTCTTGGATCCAGCTGGTGGATACACACACTCCCAAATTCATGTGTCGCATCTCCTTGATCAATTCTGTTTCTTGGGTTATGACTTCTGCCAAATTTGTCGCCCCCTTCCTACTGAGTGCGTCTGCCACCACATTTGCCTTCCCGGCCAAGTATTGTATGTCTAAATCATAGTCCTTCATCAGTTCCAGCCACCTCCTTTGTCTCATGTTCAATTCTTTCTGGGTAAACACATACTTCAAGCTTTGGTGGTCCGTGAATACTCGGCATTTCGCCCCATAAAGGTAGTGTCTCCATGCCTTGAGTGCAAAGATAACTGCTGCCAATTCTAGGTCGTGTGTGAGGTAGTTCTATTCATGGTTCTTCAATTGCCGTGACCCGTAAGCAATTACTCGTCCGTCTTGCATGAGTACACATCCTAGGCCGTTCCTTGACGCGTCGGTATACACCGTGAACTCTTGGTCTGGTTTAGGCAGTGTTAATACTGGGGCACTGGTTAGTAGTTTCTTCAACGTTTGGAAACTCTCTTCTTGACTCTCCGTCCATTTGAAAGTAGTCCCTTTGTGTAGGAGCTGGGTCATGGGTCGGGCTGTCTTTGAGTACCCGGGAACGAAGCGCCTGTAGTATCCCGCTAATCCTAGGAAGCTGCGTATATCCGTTACACTTTTGGGTTGATTCCATTCTACCACTGCTTTGATTTTATCTGGGTCTACACGGATACCTTCCCCCGTCACTACATGTCCCAAAAATTTAACCTCTTTCATCCAAAATTCACACTTAGAGAATTTGGCGTACAATTGGTGTTCCCGTAATCTTTGTAACACTGTACGTAGGTCCTCGGCATGATCTTCTTCCCTTTTTGAATAAATCAGAATGTCATCTATAAAAACAATGACGCAGCAATCAAGTAAGTCGTGGAATACTCGGTTCATCAAATCCATGAATGCTGCAGGAGCATTGGTTAACCCAAATGGCATGACAGTGAATTCATAGTGCCCGTAACGGGTACGGAATGCTGATTTCTCTACATCTTGAGGTTGAATCTTTAACTGATGGTACCCCGATCTCAGATCGATCTTGGAATAAACGGCCGCACCTTGGAGTTGATCAAATAGGTCTTCAATTCGTGGGAGAGGGTATTTGTTTTTGATCGTGACCTTGTTTAACTCTCGGTAGTCGATGCACAGTCTCATACTACCGTCCTTCTTCCTGACGAATAGTTCGGTGCGCCCCACGGTGATGTGCTTGGTCGTATGAATCCCAGTTCTAAGAGCTCTTCTAATTGAACCTTCAGTTCCTTAAGTTCCGCCGGTGCCATCCGGTACGGGGCCTTAGAGATTGGACGGGTACCAGGGAGTATGTCTATGTGAAATTCAATTTCCCGATCAGGGGGTATTCCTGGTAACTCCTCCGGGAATACATCGGTATACTCCGAGACGATAGGTACTGACGTTATCTCGGGTTTTTTCGTCTCGAGTTGCATTATGGTGACTATAAAGGCGGGACTACCGCTGTTGATGAGTCTCCTTGCTTGATTGGCAGATATTGTCGGGGTTCCGCCTCCTCGTTTCTTGAGTCGAACAGAGAGGTCATGGAGACCTGGCCTGTTAATGACCATCCTCCCTTTCAGGCAGTCAACCGTCACACCGTTTCGAGTGAGCCACTCCAGACCCAACATTAAATCATAGAGACCCGTCTTAGAGACTATGGGGTTTATCGGGAATTCCCTCCCCGCTATTTGTAGTTTTAACCCTACACTCCGAAGTTCTGGGGTGGTATATTGTAAGGCAGGGGTACTTATATTCAATAATTTACCAGAGTCTCGAGTTGGTACCCCGTGTTTTTCTACCCACTCCTTTGCTATAACTGAATGACTACAACCAGTGTCTATAAGTACGAAAACAGGAATTCCAGATAGTTCAAACATACCAGTCAGAAGATCAGTGGACACGTCTTCTCCTTCGTACCCTTCAATAGTCGGTGTTCCTCCCATCTCACAGTTGTACTGATCATGCGCATGCATCCCCACCCTTTGGTTTCCTTGGTTTCCGCTGCGGTTGTTACCGGGAGGGTTGTAGCCCCCGGTCCCTCTACCAAGTGGTGCTCGTGTGGGTGGACCCGTATTTCCCACTTGCTGCCCGGATTGACCTCGCGGAGCTGGGCAGTCCTTGATGAAGTGTCCCGGTTTGTTACACCGGTGACACACCCCCAAACGGAAACTGCATTGATCAGGAGAATGGTTTCGGCCACAGTAGTTGCACGGGGGTGTTGGATTAGACTGGTAATTAGGCCGGGTATCCCCGTAATTATTTCTGTTCGGGGCCGGTCTCATGGGTTCCTCTATCTTGGGTCGCACATTTCTCGATCCCCCGGCTTGGCTGATGCGACCATCATATGACTCCGCGGTGCTTGCTCTCAACATTAAATCCGATAGTTGGTTGGTTCCCGGAATGTCAATGATCTGGGCAAAACGGGGGTTCAGTCCCCCGAGGTATTGTTGTCTGAGGCGGAATTCATCTCTTACGATATCGGGTGCATACCTCATTAGGTTCTCAAACTTGGAGTTATACTCTACCACCGAACTGTTCCCCTGTTTTAAACTTGTAAACCGATGTCGGAGTGCCTCTCTTGACATTGTGTCCATATAGCGGCGTTCGAACTGTCTTTCGAACTCAGTCCACCCCTTCGCATCAGCGGTTTCACCCCACCCGCGTTTCACTTCCTGCCACCAGAATCGAGCATGACCCTCTAGTAATTGTGTAGCTAGCTCTACCCGGTGTTCCTCCGGGGCTCTCAAAATTTGCAGTTTATCCTTGATGTTTGCGACCCAGTTCTCTGCAGCGGCAAAGTCACCCGTCCCATCGAAGGTCGGGGGGCGCAATGAGGTGAACGATCGGTAGTATTCAAAGAACGTGTCGGCCTCTCTAGGCTGTCGCTGTTCATATTCCATGGCTACTCGGGTCACCCGCTCTAGTCCTTGCAGTAGGGCATTCAGCTGAGGGTTCTCGAGCGGAATCCTAGTTTCGCCATCTGCGTCGCTCGTGTTCGAGTTAGTCCTGGTTCCTTTCGCCATCTTTGTTTTCGCTGCGCAAATTTGCTTGATGTGAGTTTTTCATTCTTCCAAGTTTTATATATATATACTTGCATTGTTATTAGTTACAGAGTTTATCATATGACTTATGGTTATTCAACTCAAGGCAAATAGACGCAATTTAAAGACGGGATTTAAAATTACGAATCGAACTTTAAATTTCTTTAGATTATAACTGCTCATTTAAAACATTCAACAAAATTTAAGATACATGTGAGGTTTATAACTATATCATTTTCCTTTTCTCTAAAGTGCCCTAATCGGTTTCAAAATATCCCTTAAGTACGTCTTTCCTAACGTGATACGTCCAGTCGTTCTGAACTTCTGACATCGTGAATGGTTCTGCTTCCATTTCCGCTCTTATAGCTGGGTCTTCTTCTTCCTTCTGGGGCTTTTCCCCGATAAGCTTGCTCTTATTTCCCGATGTTCTCCGCATTTCTGCTCTGACTGGTTGTTCGTGAGGCGGCCAGAACACTAAGCTGCGGTGCGCGCAGTCTATCAGCACGTGGTGCTCCTTGAGCCAGTCCATTCCTAAGACCATTTCGTACGCTCCGGTGTCAGCCACGATTGGGTCCACCCGCCATTTTCCATTCTGCGTGTTCACCTGAAGATCCGGACAGTATTGCTCTTCCACACTATGTTCGAGCCCTGCGAAGAAACGGCGTCTTCCGGTATTCTTCACCCTGAATCCGCTAGCCTCCACTACGTGTGGTGAGATGACGGAGTAAGGACAATTGACGGAGATTGCAGTATTGACAGTGATTCCGGACAAGTCGACCCATCCGACCATTTCCTTGACTCTTGCGGTGGTTGCGAATGTCCTTAGCCAAGTGGGCTGTCCGTTAAATTGATTTGCCATCTAAGGAAAGAATCTATTTTATTTATTTTCTACAAAATTAAATTAGTTCAATCTTCCAAAAAAGAAAATATCCTTGTTATACTTCAAAATAATTTGTACCGTTACTAAAAGGCATAATCCGTTACTAAATATCATATACATTTGTTACTAATGGTACGCCTAGTTCATATAGTTTGGTCTATGACCTATTGCCGCATCCTATTGCTAGCGCTCTCTTAGCGGAAGTTTATTGATATTGTATGTGCTGGCTCTGATACCAACTAAGTTGTCACACCCCCGGACAACCCGCCGCGCATTCATACGCAAGGCGTTAAGCACATCACATACATTATCAATAACACAACCAACAAGCCACTATATTAAAATATAAAAGGAGTCCACAAACAAATAGAAAGGGGAAATATGTCAGACATGGCTGGTCAAACAGTTACCGCCATGTCTACACAATATATTGTTCATACGAATGTAAATAAAAATAAATAGTGGCTACTTTAATAGCTTTCGCTAATTCCTCACTCGCGGCCTTCCTCCATGTCTCCTTCTTCATTTCCTGAAACTCATATAAAAGGTGGTACGGTGAGAGAATCGAACTATCTCTCAGTGCGGGATTTAGTTCCAGCCCGGTGTTTTTACAAATCAATGCATTTAATATCCCAAATAACAATAAAATAAAGTTTTCAAAATTTCCCCCAAATTTCCTATCAATTCGGGTATGCAATCATTTAAAAACAACCTTCATTCACGCCCCTTTTTAAATTCACATTTAAGGTTTTTAAATTCCACACTCTGGAAATCCATGCCCGTACATGAAAATCCGGCGAATCGCCACACAAGGACGACCCGTTCAATCACACTCTAGATGGGCCATTGCGGGGACCCATCCGGCGAACCGCCACACAAGGACGACCCGTTCTGTTCACACTTCACACTCTGGGGTCTGCCACACACGGACAGCCTGATTTTCAAAACACATGCTGGGCCGCCTCGCACGGACGGCCCTAATTTAAAGAAAACAATTCATTTACATTCCCCATTCCCAATTCACAATCACAATTCCTGTCAACTCAATTTCATGCATCAAGAATTCCTATCGTGCAATTCTAAACAAAATCAAACGAATGTTCGATATTCACAACATGCAGTTTATCTACCAGATTTGAAAAAAATGATTACTTACCTCAATCCATGCATTTTTGTATTATTTGTAAAAAAACCAGGAACCCGCACCTGTATTCTCAGTGACTTCGTTTGAGCGTGTATTGGGATCTCGCGTATTCTCAGCGTCTACTAGAGGCTCGCGGTTTGCTCCTAAGTTTCAACACACTTGATTAGATTCTCATTTCTACTTAATCTACAGGATTTATATTCAATTTAACACCCTTAATTTCGCATGACATTCGTAAAGAAAGTCTTAATCCTATAGCCCTATTCACAATTTATATTTATTTCATGGCAATTGTCATCCAAGGGTCAAGTACAAGTATTTAATCCACATCAATTCCGATGTGTAATTTACAATATCTACCAGTCTCAATTCGTTTCCCCACAATTCAATTTAATTAACTAAACTACCACCCTCGATTCTTCCCACCAATTCAATTTGGTAATTAAATTTGAGTAATAACCTTGATTCTTGTATAACTAGACCAATTTTAAAATAGAAGAGGGTTCAATTTGCAATTTGGGTTATTGGGTCTAGGGTTTTCGGTTTTGGGTTCCACCTCAGGGGTTCGGGTCTTGGGCATAGGTTTTCGGGTCTAGAGTTTATGGTGGCCGGCGGCATCAAGGGGAAGGCTTGGGTATAGGGTTTCGGATCTAGGGTATTGGGTTTTCGGGTCTAGGGTTTGTGGTGGCCGGCGGCACAAAGGAAGGGGAAGGTTAGAGAGAAAGAGAGGCACGGCTAGAGGGGGAAGGCAACGAGGAGAAGGGGGGCCGGTGGTGAGGGCTGTCGGCTAGCCAAAGGAGAAGAGAGGGAGATGGGGGCTGTCGGCTAGCCAAAGGAGAAGAGAGGGGGATGGCGGCACAAGAGGGAGAGAGGGGTGGGTTCGGCTGGGCTTCTTGTGGCCGGCGGCAGCCAAGAAGAGAGGGGGGGAGGGGGCGGCCAAGAAGAGCAAAAGAGAGAGAGAGAGAGAGAGAAACTTACAGAACAATTGAAAGATGGAGGAGGTTTTTCACAGGAAGCAAGGGAATGAGAAGAGAGGAGAGGGTTGGGTTGATTATATTATTGAATATGGGCTAAACTTAGAATTGCATATTTCTAATTTGGGCTTACTAATTGGGCTAAGCAATGTATAATTAAAATTATATGCCGAATTTAGATATAACTTTCATGTAAATTTATAAAACGTTTTGCTATTTATTTGATTGCCTTTTTATAAATTATTTTCTGAACTATATATAATTTTTATTTTATTTTGTTCTAAATTGGATTCTAAATTTAAAATATACCCGGATTTAGAAGCGTTACACTCTGGGCCTCTCCAGAAATAATTTTTCTGGTGTATTCCCCATCTTGTCCATAGTTGTCATGTCCAGACTCCAGGTTCTCGAGTTGGCATTTAATAACTTCAATGGTAGTTTACTTAAGTCTATTTCAAATCATACAAGACTAGAGTTATTGGATCTTAGTGCGAATAAGTTCTCGGGTGTGATACCACGACCTTTGTGCACCAGTAATATCTCTCAATTAAAAGTGTTACACTTACGGGATAACTATTTTACGGGTTCCATACCTCATTCCCTAAGCAACTGTACAAACTTGATCTCACTTGATCTGAGCTTGAACTTGCTTTCTGGGTCGATTCCAGGTTCTCTAGGGTCCCTCCTCAACTTACAAGATCTTATAATGTGGCAAAATAACTTGAATGGTGAGATTCCCTCTGAGCTCTCATCTCTTAAGTCACTTAGAACCCTACTCTTGGACTATAACAACCTAAGTGGTACAATACCAGATAGGTTAGCAAATTGCACCAGCGTCAACTGGATTTCTCTGGCAAGCAACCGACTTACCGGACCGATACCTATTTGGATCAGTAAGCTTAAAAATATTGTGATTTTAATACTTCAAAATAATTCATTCACTGGGTCAATACCACCAAGGCTTGGTGATTGTAAGGGCCTGGTATATTTAGATTTGAGCAACAACAAACTAAATGGGTCCATTCCATCTAATTTGGTAAAACAATCTGGTAAATTTGAGGCGAACCTTATAGTGGATGGTAGGCTATATTTTGTCAAGAGAAATAATGACAATAAGCTATGCCACCGTATGAATATTTTTCTGGAGTTTGATGGGATCTGGTATAATGACCTAATGCGTGTGCCGAATGTTCGTTACTGTAATTTAATGCAAGGTCATATGGGTCTTGTTGCCATAACTGGCCGCAACCTCATAAATTACTTATCACTGCTTTTTCTTGATTTGTCATACAATCAACTCAGTGGCCACATTCCAACTGAGATTTCTGCAATGCCATTTTTGCTCGCCTTGTTCCTCGAGCACAATCACCTAACGGGACCGTTGCCACAAGAATTGGGACGCCTGAATAGATTACAAGCACTCGATTTATCAGATAATATGTTAGAAGGCAGCATACCCTCTTCCTTTTCAGCCTTGTCCTTGTCAGATTTGGATTTGTCGAACAACCAGTTAAGCGGACCCATACCAGAACAGGGTTCTTTGGTTACATTTCCAGAATATGCATTTGAGAATAATTCAGGTCTCTGCGGGTTACCGTTGCCACCTTGTAACAGTAAGTCCATACCAAAGGAAGACGGGTCTCAACAATCATCAACAGATCATGGGTCTGCTCTAGCCTGGTGGATCGCACTAGGGTTATTGTTTTTTATCTTCTTGATTATTGGGTTTGTAATCGGTCAATTTCTGAGATAGGTCAACGATATGTCTTTGATGTAACTAGTTATCTGCAAGTATATGTTAGTGTTTCTGCTTAGATGAAATTGGATTTCCATAACTCATAAATTACTGCAAGTAATTAAATTAAATTTCAATACAAATTTCATATATGATTAATTGGCTTTATTCTTTGTCAAAAGAGCTGTCTGCATGTTCTTTCTTTCTGTCTGCCTTTTCTTTATTTGAGCATCCGTATAGTAGGATTTTACCTCTTATTTATGTGCACGACATTATTGAAATAAGAAAGAAGAAAAGAACTTATAAAATCGAGGAATGAAACCAGTACCATTCCTGGTACGGGTACATAAAGAATGTATAGGAAAAATAACGGAAAGATCATAATAGGTGGTCTGAAACAAAAAAACGAAGTAAAATGGCTTCATAAAAAAAGCACAGAAAAATTAAAGCTGCAACTGGCATGACCAAACAGCCTTTATAGTCACGGCCAGTCGGTCATCATACCACTTCAAAATGGCCGTACCAGTTAGTGATAATTGGCACAAGAAGAAACATTTAAGAACCCGAGATTGTAACTTTTTTTTAGAGGAATTAACCTTTTCTAATTTGTTACCTTGTTAAATATTAAGTCACGGTGTCCCAAAATTTTTTTTTTTGAGGAATTTTTCTAATTTTTTTGGGATGACATGGTGTCCCAATAATTCAAAACCCAACCAAAAGTTACATTTAATGGGTCTAATGTGCGCTGATTTCCGAAATCATATCACCGACGGTACCGTAAAAGGGAATCTTTTACAATTACTTGATCTGGACCGTTCTTTTTAACTTGGCACGAATCTCAAAGCCTAATAATACTGCCCCCTGAGTCAGCCCAAATCTCAAACCGGCTGAGAGTTAATCTCAAACCGTAAATAGCTAATTGTAAAAGGGAATCTTTTACGGTACCGTCGAGGATATGGATTCCTGATTTCCAAGGCGTTGGAGGAAGGAGAGAGAGGTGCGAAGGGTTCATGCTGAGAGTTGCGAAATAGTGCGAACGGTTTACAGTTTACACGGAAGGTGGACATGACGTGAGTCGAGGAGAGAGAAAAGAGAGTGCGACACCTGGTAAAGAAGAGAGGATGTGTAAGCGCGAGGAAGAGCGTTACCTTCAGCCGTGAGATAAAAGATCGGACGGAAGAAAGAGGGAATGTTACTGTATCACTACTGTATCTCAAAGTAGCTCTACAGTAACTTACTATTAATGTATTATTTAAAGATGAAAGGACTTATTTATCATGAGGTCAATTTGGGTCCGATGTCCGTTGGACTCAAGGTGAGTTTGATGGGTTTGATGACCGTCCGATCTGCTTTAAAATTCACGCTCACAACTTCCATATTTGCTTTAAAACTCGTGTGCACAAATCTTAAAGCAGATCGGACGGTTTCGAAACCCATCGGACACAAGCTGCTCTAATTTATCATTCTTCTCTTCAAACGAACACATCTTACTGTTTAACTACCATCAATATTTTTTTGTATTATAATCAATCAAATGTGAATGTAGCATGCAAGTTTAGTTATTGGATTTCTATTGATGGAAAAACTAAGCAGTTTAAAAGTTCAGAATTAAATAAAAATTTAGAAGTTTAAAACGGAGTTATTTCTAATCAATCAAGTAAAATTATTAAAATTATATTAAAAACTAATAAAGGTATTTATTTTTTGAAGGAAAATAAACAATTTCTAAATTTTAATGAAAAAATTCGATATTTAATATTTTTTAATGAGCATAATAAAAATAATAATTATCCCTTAGATTTTGTTTATAGCTCTATTTTGTTTAGAAATCTTTGTACTGGTTTGACCTTGGAGTAATATACTCTAAAAATTGTCGAATAATATTAGCATTCGGCTCTAAGAATTAATGTAACGTCGTTAACTATTTACTTTTCAGTAATACGCGGATCACTTTTTATTTGAAGACAGAATATATTATCTATCGAGGAGTTGCTTATATAACATTCATAATTATTAATTTCATAACACAGAGAAGTGTATTTACTGATATATACGGTTTGTCTTTCAGCACACCTACTGTTAATGTATATGTTTTCACTAGCTACCTTTTATTTAATAACATTAATTAAAGTAAACAACCTTAGTTAAATATTTTCAATCAATTTAATAATTATTTTAATTTTAAAAGGGGAATACGTAATTTAGAAAATTCCCCCAAAAATTTTGGAATTGCATCCTGTGAGATATCTCAAACTTCTAGTGTTTTTTTTCTGGAAAATCTCAACCATTCAAATACGTTATGCACGAATCGCAAAGAAGGCCCTTGCGCACTATAACGTAAATCCCGCTCTAAACAAACTGCGACTCCCGCTCTCCATCGCACAGTTGCCCGGTCGGTCTCTTCCTGGCCGCGCCTTGCCCGGCCGCCCTCACCGCCGGAGATCGCTCTCTTCCCCTTTCGAGATTTAGATGGAACTACTGATCAATCCGCAGGAGATGGATCCGCTACCTCCGGTAAGCTGAGAAATGCTCTATTTCTTTATTTGATTGATTGTAGTGCACTTAGATAATTCTTATTTGTTCCTTATTTGTTCGGAATGTACAGCTTGTTCCTTATTTGTATCTCAATCGGCCTCAGTCCTCTCCTTATCAGTTTGAAGTATACTCGCTTGCAACCAACATATTGCGAGTAGAGACGGTATCACTTCCAAAAGATTACAATTTTCTATTTAGTGACGGTTATTGGGCCTTGATGGCTAAACTTGAACAAGAGTTCAATAGATATAGAATCATTCTCTTTTCTTTAGAAAGGCACGAAGCGAAAACTATTCATGTGTGTTTATGTGATGATAATGGGCAAATAATTCATCCCCATTGGAATGATTGTACTGCTACATTTTCTGGTTGTGTGCATCAAAACGGATACTATGCACATATATTTGCTAGAAACCCCCGATAACATACTAGGTGGTGGTGGTTTTCTTTGGATGTCACAATTCCCGAGTACCTTAGGAGATGGACAGATCTGGGACAACACGGACAACTCGAATGAGGATGTATGGGATGTTGATTTTGATGATGATCTCACTTGGACACGATGCCACCTGAATGGGAATTTTAATGGCGCGTATGGCCTTTATGTTATGACAACATACTTTGTTTTAGATAACTGCCGTTGGACTTGATTCATATAATTTTACCTTTTTTAGTTATTGTTTTTGGTTTTCTCCATCATCTTATTTTCAACTATATTTTTGTATCTGATTGACATATAGACCACCTAAGTAGATAGACGCGCGGTGAGGTGCTAGATTTTATATTGAGAATTAAGTGATATTTTTTAGTGTTCATAATCCATTCACATGAATGCTCACATTAATTTCGTGCACACATATAACAAACAACATGATATAATCACATTTTTGGTGTTTAGTTTGATTTTACACATGAAAACTATACAAGATATTTTGAAATTTCCCTGCCCGAGCCGAATAAAATTAATTTATTTACTAAGAGGCCTAGAATTGGCCTACATTATTTTCCGGTGTTTAAATTGGTAATAAAAAGCCCAAAAGTAAAATGAGATACATTTATTTGAGTAAAACTAGAGTATCCTTTAAACTCACAAATTTTTTGGTGAATTTAATTTTAAAATTAATCATATTGATATTAAATTATTAATTAAGAAATTCAAACTGCTCAAACTGATCTATTTCATGAATGATATATTTTTATGAAAAAAACCATATAATTTTGAATTAATTTAACATAAAACCAAACAGTAAAAATGATGCAAAATGAATTAATTTAATATCTCTACAAGACTATCTACAAAGCTTAAATGCAACGATATCAGTGATTGGTTGGTTGTGCACATAAATCCACTGCTACAAAAAATCTAAAAAATAATATTTAAGACTTGCAGAGTTTTAGGGACTAACAACTTTACAAAAATGCTAGATTATTTTTAAATAATGGTTTTTTTTTACTTGTTTTACTTTTTCATCCTACTTTATTATTTGTAAATAAACATATATATAACAAAAGTCATAAAATTCAGCAAACGGAAGGGTAATAAAAATTATTTCGTTAATTAATTAAGATATTGTGCAGTATTATGAAAATTATTTTGTAAAGAATTGTAAACTTTCAATACGTTCAACAAAGATTTGACATATGAAAAAAATTGTATATATTTTTATAATTTATCAAAATGACGATCTTTTTGTTAATTTCTAACAAAAATTAAAAACTCGAGTTTTGCATAATTTAATCATCATTCGCATAACAATTTGTTGGAATACATCATTTAAATAAATTTCTACAGGAGGATCAACATTTACAGATGAAGTTGCATAATATAATGCTCACCTCATTTCCACAAATAATTAAAAACATTCGTTATTATTTCATGAGGGTTCAAATGCACTATTATTTTGTGCTCCAATATGCTTCACATCCGTTATCTTTATTTTCAAAGTCCAAACAGTCGATCCGAACCGCTCAACATGATCTTTCATAATAAAATATGCTTGGAGACCAAATTTTATATTTTTTTGAATTTTTTTACTATATTATTAGATAGGCACAAAATCACTGTTTTAAGGAGATTCTGGACCATCCGAAAAATTGATATGTACCTATGTAAAAAATAGTAAAAAAAATTCTTAAAAATATAAAATTTGGTCTCCAAGAATATTTTATTATGAGATCATGTTGAGCGGTTCGGATCGACTGTTCGGACTTTGAAAACAGAGATAAAGAATGTGGAGCATATTGGAGCACAAAATTATGGTGCATTTGAACCCTCCTCTTATTTCATAATGTTGTCCCTAAATTTCTTGACATACAAAATAGATGTTGGATTGTGCCATAATCTACTTGTCTATTTGACTAGATTTGCAAACATATATTTGTTGAATTTTATAATTTTGTGTCTTGAGATATTGTGCAGGTTCATGACGATATGAATTGTTAAAATACACATCAAGAATGCATGATGAATTGCAATATTAATCAAGGATGAGTCATGAAGAACCAAGAATTAGATCTAGAAGTATTATCTCAAGATTAGGTTTAGAAATCTGAAAAATTGATAAAGCATGCTTGAGATTGAGGTAATTTGCATGAACTGTTACAACGGCTAAATAGGCATTACAACGAAATAATTCATAATTCAAAATACACAGTCAAATCGATTTATTCCGTTGTGACAACAGTTGCACCGGAACCCCAGAATTTCCAGAGAAGTTATGTTGTGACAACCGTTGTAACAGCTAATAAGCATTAGGTTTCCCAGCGCAGCCAAACCTGCTATCTGGGGTTAACCGTTGTAACGTCGAATCTACCGTTACACCGGTTAATACCATATACCTTATTTTGCTTCTCTCTCTATAAATAGAAGCAAAATCTAGATTTGGATTATCAGTCTAGCCGCCCACAATTGCAATATTCTGAATTTTTTTCAGATCTAGAAAAAGTCATTATTGCTTGTGCACACAACTTCAATATTCATACAATAATCTCAAGCATACTCAACCACAATCAATATTGTGTAAGAAGTAGAGTAATCCTTTAGTGATCATTTTGTTTGTTTCATACATTTGAGCATTTAGTGCTCGTGAGCCATTTCCGTGCTCAGGCCGTATGATTTCCCAAGCTTTATAAGGGCTCACCGGTTCCACCTTGTACTCCTTTCTCATTGGGTAAAGAAATGCGCGCCATCTCAAAGGTTCCAAGCCCCGGAGACGTAGGCGTTAGTGCCGAACTCCGTAAACAACTCTCGTATCAAGTGTCTTTCAACTCTTCTATTCATTTTACGCACACTTGTTAAGTTTAGAGTTATTCTTGTTTCTGCTAAGAATAACACATACATACGTTAGTTAAAAGTACTTAGTTTTAAATCTTAAAAGGCCCCATATTCACCCGCTCTAGATGCCTTGGGGACCAACAATAGATACTGCAAATTCCTTTCTATATTTGAGAAATTCTTAATTTGAAATAAAAATCATTATTACCGAAACAATGTGAGGCACTTCATTAATACATAAATAATATTTTAGATGCCTGTATAAATGGCATGATATGCCACATTGGAACATTGTATACGTTGAAGAAGTTTGATTTTAGATGTTAAACAAATATTATTATTTGTCTTGGGAACGTTAATTTTGGTAGTTTCATTTTCAATTCACAAATAATTTGTTTTGTTCTCGATGTTTCTCACACTATCTTTAAATGAAGAAATAAGAATCAATTGCTTCCCTATTAATAACTCAATTGTTGATAGATATTTTTTGGATCATATAGATATTGGTGAAAATCAATAAGAAATGAAAAATAAAGATAAGAAAACAAAGTTTCTTTGTGAACTCAATTCTAAAATCTATCAGATTGATTTCAAATGACAAATTTAAACCGTTGAAATCCGTCTACCTTACAGGTGATGTATCTACATGTAAACATTTTAAATTTTCGAATTAATTTTGTATAGATTCAAGCGGTAAAAAAACATTCAAAAAATAAATGCATTAAAATTAATTTATAAATCTTTTAATTTTGACCACTTGACTTTATACTAAATTAATTCGAAAGTTAAATTTTTTTGCATGTAGACACATCACTCGTAAGATAGACGAGTTTTAACAGTTTGAATTCGTCATTTGAAGTCAATTTGATAGATTTAATAGTTGAGTTCACAAAAAGGCATGATGAACTTAAGAACACCTTAATTCTACTCTATTTATAATATACATTTTGTAATCAACTAAGTTCTCATTTTTGAAACTCTACCATTCACTTCAGTAATTTATCATGGTATGGTATGGTATAATTTCACTCGGGTTGTAACATTATTATTCTTTATTTTTTTCATTTGGATTTTTATCTCACCGTCACAAGCATAACAACCTCCTCTGTTTTATAAATTTTATAAGCAAAATGATTTTTAATGTTAAATACATATATTATTTAATTATTGATGTTTATTTGTTTGTTTATACCGAGACCAATTCAATCCAACTTACTGCCGATTCAAAATTGAAGAAGAAAGAAAATGACAATGCAGTAAATGCAATTTACGGTTCGGTGAGCGAATCGGTAGCCATGATCTTTGGTAACATGACTAGTGCGAAAGAAATGTGGGAAACCATAATAAATAAATTTGAAAGTAATGCCCAAATTAAACAAACCAAACTCACTGGTTTAGAAACTAGATTTGAAATATTTAATATAGGTGATGGTGAGTCAGTTGAGGATATGTATAATAGGATGTTACAAATACAAAATGAATTTGTTGAATTAGGTGAATCTATATCTAACAATAAAGTTGTAGGAAAGATTTTACGTGTGATGCTTAGGAGACTAAGATGAGAGTCAATGATAAGCGCTCTTGAAGTTCTCTCAGGAGTTCAACCATTCTTGTGTTCAAGACTTAATTTTCCATGTCAATATGTTTGAATGAAACACAAATGTCAACTTAGAATAGCTACTAACCCAGGTTTACAGTTAATTCTTTGTTTTGGACAGATTAGTAAAAAAACAAGAATAGCTCACTAACTCAGGTTAGCAGCACCGATCCAAACACGAAATAGAGAAAAGAAATAGCACGCTAACTCCTCATTTTCTTTTTCTTTTTTATGATACATTATGAAATAAGTAAATATGTAATGTATAAATGAGAAGTGTATATTATGAAATAGTCAAATATTATTTATTATGCGTAAAAAGTTTTTTTTTTAATAACAACCCGTAGGCATTATGTGTAAAAAGTTTATAGAGTGGTGTTTAGAAAATAAGTTAATGAAGCTGGTTATTGAATTTAAACTAAAAAAGAATTATGAATCATTCCTATCTCAACTTGATTATGTTAGTAATTATTTTTAAAGTCATAGATAAACTAATACAATAAGTAAGAATCAGCTTTTGATCTAGTGACAAAAAACAAAACTTTGTGTATGAAAAGTTACATATTTGAAATTCAACTTGAAGTCCCTTGAGAATATTAAAAGTGTGTTAGATGACTTTATCCATTCAGTAATTTAAAAAAGAAAAGAAAAGAAAATAAAATAAAATCTAATAAGCAACATAAGAGATATTTCTTTAACAAATTAAAAACTTCTGTTTTAAATACTTTCCTGTATTCGTGCAAAAGAATATTAGTTACATGACAACAAAGACAGGAGTTGATTATTTGAGGGGCGAATTTATTATGAACATAAAATAATAAATTAAAATTAATATTGTTTTTATGATGAGATTTTAATATCTCATGTTTTCATACCTCATTATATTTTATATTTTATATCTTCATTTTCAAAGTTCAAACTGTCAATCTGAACCGCTCAACATGATATCCGTACTAAATATGTTTGGAGACCAAATTTTATAATTTTTGAAACTTTTTTACTATTTTTGTAGATAAGTACAAAATCACTATTTTTAAACTGTCTATAAAAAATAATTTTGTACCTATCCTAAAATATAGTAAAAAATTTAAAACAATTATAAAATTCATCCCCAATTGGGCTCTTTGTTATCCAATCACTTATTAAGTGATATTCCAATCAAATTTTGAGTTTGGATTCGAACCGTCCGATCAAAATCCAAATCAAATTTTGAGTTTGGATCCGAACCGTCCATCAAAATTCAAATCAATTCGATCCGAAATAAATTCGCTAAAGACCAATTGGGTTCTCCAATAATTCAGTTTTTAATTTACAGGTGACAGGTCTTAGATTTATTGGGCTAGCCAATTGGGCCCAACAATATTTTTGTTCTAAAAGTTTGGGAAGAAAGCTACGGGTAACGGGTCCCATTCCAGGGAATATTATCCTCAGAGGAACTGTAAAACATTCCCTTCACTTTACGGTTTGAGATTAACTCCCACACGCTTCGAGATCCGCGCTACCGCAGGAGGCAGTATCATTTTTCTTTGAGATTCGTGCCAAATTAAAAATAACGGTCCAGATCGAATATTCTAGAAGATCCCTATTACGGTACCGGAGAGAATCTGAATTCTCATTCCAGTCCATCGCCGTTGGATTTTATCAAAGAAACACGATATTGATGCAAAAGGCCAACCGTTCGATCCGCGATAGAACCCTCTCTACAACTAGAAGGTCTTTCTATCTCTAAACTCGGTTTTGGTTCCAGAACCCTTTCTAAAACCCTAGGCGGCGGCGACACCGTTTGCGGCCAACAATCTCTGCTTTTCTCCATTAAAATCCTCTCGAAAGGTCTTTCTCTCTCTCTCCCGACACCGCTTGCGGTCACAATTAGTTCAGATTTTGTTTGTTTTCTTCTTTTAAATCTACTTTTGTTGTGGTTTTGTGTAGCTGGTATCATGCAAATAAAGACACCTAAAACGAAAAGAGCGAAGCGGGAGATTGAGAAACGCGCTCCTAAACTCGTAAGCCCACTTCATTTCTTTCTCTCCCTTATTTGTTTGTTTTTGTTATTTGTTGCTCTTTTCTTTAACCTGAATCTAAATAACCATACTCCTAAGGCAATAGAACAGGCAAAGATTTTAACAGATCAGTTTTGGCTTCATGCAGCGCACGAACCATATGTGTGCTCTTTTTAATTCTATGGTATGTGCGCTGCATGAAACCAAAACTTCTCTGTTGTTGTTGATCCATCATGGTTTAATTTGTGTTTATCCTGTTATATTTTTTCTTGATTCAGTTAAGATACTCAAAATATAACAGGATATAATTTACAAGAGCCAGAAAATATAACAAAATGGGATATAATTTTTGGCTCTTTATTAAATTCTTATTTGTAATTCTTATAGTTGTTTTTACACAAAATAGGAGGGCATTTAAATTTAAAAGCATATTTTCTAATATACTCATGATTCAGTTATAATTTTTGTTGATTGTAACTATTATATTTTTTAACTTAATCATGGAAAAATGGACCACTAATTCAGTGAACTGGATATAATTTTTACAATTAACAAGAGCCAACAACTATTATTTTTTCTTCTTTTTGTTTTAATAATTTCTTCAGTGAATTGGGTATAATTGATTAACTTCTTATCTAGGTTGAGAATGGGAAGAAAACACTGATTCTACATGGCACCAAAACAAGTGCTGTTTTGAATTCAATTTTGACTGAGTTATACCACTTGAAAAGAGGCAGTGCGGTGAAATTCTCAAAAAAGAATGAAAATATAAGACCTTTTGAGAGCGGTGGTGAGACCTCTCTGGAGTTTTACTCTCTTAAAACAGATTGCAGTCTTTTTGTGGTATGTTAATTAATTGTTTATTTGTTTAATTTTTAGTAACATCAATTGTTCATATTACTTCTCCTGCTGAAGCATGGTACCAATCCTTATTGTGCCTTTATGGTTAGTTTAGTCAAGAGAATTTACTCAATTTAGAGGAGAGGAAAGTAACAAAACAAATTAAAATATTGGCATTATGAAGGTCCTAGTTATGACTTCCACAATTTTGAAATATGTTATACAATTTCGGGGGAGTTTCATGTGTACCTACATTCATAATATCATATTTACCCTTCTCAATTTCAAAAACTCACAATTTACCCAATTTATTTTCTATTAAACTCGACAATCTGGTAAATTTGTGAGTTCTTTAAATTTAGAAGGGTAAACATGATATTACAAATTTTAGAGGGGTGTGTGAAATTTCCCCCTATAATTTTTATTTGGTCTTTTTTTTTCTCTCTGACTAACATTACATTATTTATGTGCCAGTATGGTGCGCATTCAAAGAAAAGGCCGAACAACTTAGTTCTTGGGAGAACATATGACCACCACATCTATGACCTTGTTGAAGTCGGAGTTGAGAATTTCAAATCCATGGAATCATTCAAATATGACAAGAAGTTGACACCGAAAATCGGGTCGAAACCGTTCTTTGCTTTTATAGGAGAAGAATTTGAGACTGTTGATGAGTTGAAGCACTTGAAAGAGGTGCTTCTTGATATTTTCAGGGGAGAGGTATGCTTACTTTTGGCCAAAGCCAAGACCACTATATATGGTATCGAGTGAGGCTATGGTACTATGCATAGCACAGATTGGTCCATACTACGGATCAATATTTTCATTTCCAAAATCCAAATAGTCAATCTGAACCGTTCAACGTGATCTCCATATGAAAATGTACTTGCATACTAAATTTTTCATTTTTCAGATTCTTTATACTATTTTTTTAGATAGGTAGAAGATCACTACTTTTGAATGGTCTAGAATTTTTATATCAAGTGATTTTCTACCTATCTAAAAATTAAAATTTGATCTACAAGTATATTTTTATATGAAGATCATGTTGAACGGTTTAGATCGATTGTTTGGACTCTGAAAATGGAGATATTGATCCATATAGCAGACCATTATGCGCTATGCATATTACCATAGCCTCACTCTATGGTACTTGTAATAATTGTTTTCTGGTTTTTGCTTAACACACCCTATATTTACTATATTCACAAATAACAGCAGGGTTTTCATACAGTCATATGCTGTAATTATGCCTGACTATGAGACTGTTGTGAAATTAAAGATTGTATATATGAAACCTTGATGCTCTTGCTCTTATTTCTTGTTACTGTTCTTTCTTTATTAGGCCCAAATGTACTCGAATAAAGGCAATTGAATTTGATTTTGATTTGGAACATTGCATTAATATGTCAGGAAGTAATTCAGCTGAATATATGTGAAAAATATACTGTGGTAGTTTATATATTGGGTGTTCCGTGTTCAAATTTCAATGTACCTTTGTTTCTAAATTTTGCTTCTGCAAAGTTCATACAATTATTGATGTTAGTTACAAATATGAGAAATATTGGAAGCTCTTTCAAAAGTTTATGGTCAAATTAAAAACATATGTACTGTGTTTTGATCATAAGAGGAGATTATATTGTCAAATTAAAAACATATATACTGTGTTTTGCATTGCTTTGTCAATATTAACTTTTGCAGCAAAGATCATTTCCCTTTTTTCTGGTCCTTATATTTTGGGTACATGCAAAGATCTTTTATTAGAAAATTTATTTATATATATGTATGTATATTAAGTATTAATTCATTATTGCTTCTCAGGTGATTGAAAACCTGAACCTAACAGGGGTGGATCACGTGTATGTATGCACTGCTATTTCCTCAAAATCCGTGCTGTTGAATCATTGTGCACTTCGTCTTAAGAAATCCGGCACAGCTGTACCAAGAATGGAGTTGGTTGAGGTGGGCCCCTCTATGGACTTGGTCGTCAGAAGGCACCGGCTTCCTAGTGAAGGCTTATTCAAAGATGCCATGAAAGCACCTGATCAGGCTAAGAAGGTAAAATACTATCATAATACATATACATATGCATCAACTAGCAGCCATTATTCTTTGTATATCTAAATTTTATATTTTTTGTAATTTTTTTACTATTAATAAGATAGGTAAAGAAATCACTACTTATGAATGGTCTAGAATCTTTAGATCAAGTGATATTCTACCTATCTAAAAAAATAGTAGGAAATTAAAAAAAAAATGTAAAATTTGATCTGAAAGAAGTTTTTTTTTTTTCTTTCCAAATTTCTGAATTTCCTAATTATATGGTACTAAGTCCTATTATTTTTATTACTTTTCAGATCAAGAATGTCACAAGTGATGTTATCGAGGGAAAAACTGGAAGGATCTACATGCCTGATCAGAAGGTTTTGATTCAAGCCTATTTCTTAGTTTTTATTATTTAATAGAACTCTTGTTTTCCATTTAAAGCCTTGTTTGTTTACTTATTTATTTGTTCTATTAAGGTTGGAGATATGCCTTTATCAAATAACATTAAAGGACTCAAGAGAGAGAGGCGCGAAGCCAAACAAAACAAAGAGGGTAAGAAGAGAAAGACTGAATCAGAGTGATTTTTTTTTTTTTTTCGGGCAAATTTTGTTGAATTATTTATTCTGAATCTTTGAAGATAGGTGTGATATTGAGCTGGTGAAATTTTGGTAGTTCATTGTATACTAAAATTAATGGCTGAGCATCTATTTAGTAGGCAAATCAGTATGTTTTGTAATTTTAAATTCTCAATTTTGAACTTGGTATTTTGGTATATTCTGGTAGTATATTATGTTTTGCTGCACACATTAGCTGCTTTTTTTCTTAGATAGGATACTGGTACGAATTCGTATCCACTGAGTTAACTCAAATTTTGAGTTAAGATCAGGACTGTCCGATTTAAATCCGCATGAACATTAAAGGGCCCTGTGCTCTACAGGCGTGAGCCGGATTGGTATGGATTTTGATCGGTTGGTCCAGGGATTATTTCAAACGCTGCGGTAATGCAGAGGATCTGGTTTCTACTGGTACTTCCCAAACCCCAATTTTTCTTTTTTTACTGAAAATTATCATACTCTAGAATCACCATTTTATATTTTTACAGTGAAAAATTAAGCTTTCCTAACTTATAAAATGAGATGGATGGTGCAGTTTGGTAGGGGTGTTCAAACGTTTGGTTCGGTTATAATTGAATTAAAATAGTTAAACAAAAATTTTAGTCGGTTTTTAAAAATACCTAACCAAAGTAAATTTTGATTAGTATGATTGAATTGAAATAAAATAGATCTTAAAAGGTCAAAACTCAATACATATGCAACTATTTTTAATAAATTATAGAAATAAATATCAAGATCAATATAAAAAAAAATATAAAATTGAACTAAATATTAAAAGCTCGAAATAATTTAAGTAAATATTATGTAAATTTCAGTTTGTTTAGTTGAACCAACATATGAGATTAAATCAAATTAAATATAAAAAAATGTAAGTAATTCAAATCAAACTGAATCGAACCATCTAAATTGAAAAAAAAAAAAACGAATAATTTAATTCAAAATTTTGTTTGTTCGATTAAAAACCAAATAATCGGATCCAAAGGACACCCCTACATGTAGGTATTTATTTTTTTCACCAGAAGGTCGTCTAAATAGGTCGATTTAGTCCATTGAAGGTGAAGAATAGTATCTGATTCATTTTCTGGTATCCAAAATGTGATCTTTATATTGTGTTAAACTTCAAAGCGAGAATATTATCAAATCATTCATCATGGCAATAAAGTGCCAGTAAAAAAAAAAGAATATTACATAATCAGTAAATTTATAGAATCCAAGCAACTTTATAATTTGACTATCTGTTGTCATTTTATTTTTATGTGTCAAATAATTAAAGTATAACAAGATTTATAGAATTAGTTTGGTTGTGAATTCAACTGCAAGTATAAAATTAAAGTAAATAAAAAAGGAAGAAAGCAATTTACTTACATGAAGAATTGAAGAATTCAAAATAGCACCCCTGATTTTGACATGCATATGGAGTTCAAAGCTACTTGAACTCCTAGCAATTTTTATACATTCTTGTTCTTATTAGAAAAAAAAACATGACAAACATGAAACAAACAACTTTACCCTGATAGGAATCATGGTGAAAATATGAGCAAATTTTTCGAAAAGCATCAAAGGGCCGGATCGATTGTCTCACTTGAGTACAAGCTTCCTTAACTCGATGATCCCGTGTGCTACCATGCCACAGAGGAAACCGAGTGCTGCACTCGATCCAACCAATGAAACCGAAGTACAAACAAGCATAACAAAAGCCTCTTGTTTGGTTGACATGTCCCTTGCTGCCATGGCCAACTCAATTCCCGCAAATAGTAACAACACACCAAGTAATCCGACCGGGAATTCAACAAGCACCCGTAATATCGATCCACCAAGCACCAACCCTAACACTAACTTCAATGCACCAAGTGCCGCTACACATCCCCCGCTCCTTCCCCCGAATTTATACTGACCTGCTAGACCACCTGCCCCATGGCAACACGGCATTGCACCGAACCAACACCCGATTAAATTCATCAACCCTACTGTTACAGAGAGTGATGTAGCGCTAACTTGTTTTTCCGGGAACAAATCCTTGGACAATTTGCATACGGCTATGACTGAGTTCAGTAAAGTAAGAGGTAGTTGAGGGATTGCGCCTTTAATAAATCCGTCTTTCCAAGCTTGTCGTGATATATCTATCACGCGGATTGCTTCAGGACCGGCACGTAGCTCCTTGACAGCACTGGGTTTCCTAATAATTGCCAAAATAAGCCCTAAAACAAAAATTATGACAGCTGATGGTATCGAATCCGCTAACTTCTCCATGAAATTTTTACGCTGTCTTACGGTTGGATTAGGGTTTTTGTCATTGTTACTTTCATCTTCATTCTGCTGTTTTACCTCTTTACCGGCACCGTTGATTACAAGTATGAAGCAACATGCGACGATTGCAAGGATTAAGCCATCAAGTCCGGTCCAGGGACGTTCACCGAGTGATTTTCCCTTTCCAAGGTTTTGCTCTTTTCTAATGTATTTCACGGCCGTCATGGCGAAATTGAGACCTTGTGCTAGTTGGATACCTCTAACAACTGATAGAGGTATCAGCCAATATGCTACTTTCATCAGGCCAGTTACACCGAGTACAAGAACCACACCAGAAGTAATTATACCTGAAATTTAGAATAATACCTTATGATATATGTTCTTACTAATTTAGAACAATATATAATTAGTTGATAGTTTATGATTATTTGACTGAAAGAAATTAATCAATTATTTGTTTTTTAAAATTTACCAGCAGCCATGATTTCAGGGACACCGAAGGAGCTATTGGAGATGGCAACAGCAGCAATGGATTTCATCGGTTGAACCGGCATGGGTACTCCATAGAGGAGACCAGTGAATATGTTGTAAATGCCAGTGAATATAAGAGTCGTTCCTAAATCGAGATTCCTACATCAGAACATAAAAAAAATATGAACATCATCTTTGTTTTATCAAAAACTTCATGATAATTAGATAATTTATCACAATATAAAAACCTGGCAAGGGAAAGAGAAAGGATGATGGGGATGTAAGTGCCAAGATCACCCATGGCGCCGTTTATCTCTGCCCATTTCGAGTGAAACACAATGTTGTCACCCGCCTTCGCTATGAAATTTTTCGTCTTAATTTGTGGTTGATTCGGTTTGGCTGATTCCAGGTCGTCAGTGCCTATCGTGTTGTTTGCCATGGCTGCAGAGCTCTCTATTGAAGAAAACTTTGTTTGTTGTTTTGGAGCTCAATATATGGTCTACTAAGAACAGGAGAGCATAGATGCTTCTTTATACAAAGGAATTTAATTTGACTTCTTTATACAAATGAGGTCTAACTGGTTCAGTCTCTATCTCTGTGAGTCTGGATAGAATAGATGCTACTTTCTAAGATTTAATAGTGACAGCACTTTTTTCTGAAATAATAAAGATTGCTACTGTATTTTTCTGCATTGCAGAACAACTAGCTATGAGAATGGAGTAGGTCCGATAGGCATTGGACTTTTGAGTCCAATGAGCTCTAACACTATCCGAATTTTAAAGCAGAGTGCACACTTTTTAATACAGATTGAACGGTGATTGAGACCATCAAACCAAAGTAGGTCCCATGGGCATCGGATCTACTCTCAATTTGCTAGTTATAGCCACTGCCGTATATTCTCTTGACTTTTACATTTCATATACTACTGAAAAAAATATTATTTTTTATGTATATATAAATGGCACATTGTTTAAGAATTAATTATCCTTCCAAGTATAAATGTATGTATAATATACCTTATCCTCTTGATCTTCCTTTTTAATTTTATTTTATTTTCCTTTAGTACGGATAAAATAATGCATTTCTGGAACAGAGAAATTGTCTAATTTCATTTATTAGCTCTTGGAGTCGTAAGAAGCCAATGAAGCAATTAAGGGACATATATGAATATTCTGGGTCAAATTCCCTTAGCCAGGCCTAAGTGCTGCTTAGATGATTTTACTCAAGAGCGTGGTGCATTTATTTGTATCGATCAGATTCAATAAGGGTTTGAAGTTGGCTCAAATTTGAAACTTGAATCAGTTAAAGGTCGGCCTATGGAATGGAAACCTTTCGGCTTCAAACTTGCTCAGAGTGTGGTTGTTATGGTTGGGTTATGTGCAAATTTCAAGTTGGGTCCATTTTGGGTTCTGTGTAAGTTACAAGTTTTGGGTTTGGTAAAGGAGGTCCATTATGGTCCCTTTTCGGTATAAAAGTCAAGAGTTGGGTCCATTTTGAGGCCATTTTGATTGATTTTGATAAGTCCATGTGCCAATAGTCCTTAATAAACTTAATCATGGCCCATAAATGACTCGAGACTTGGACCCCATTGCGGATCAGCCCGGGATCAAACGAAATACGGTCCTTAAATGAGCTCAGTTGCGGCTCGAGACCATCTTGGGACTCGGACCCCATTAAGGGCCAGCCCGAGGACAAATGGAGCAAGGCCCGAAGGCCGACAACAAGCCTGACCGACAAGGCTCAGTCGGAAACCAAGAACAACTCGGGACTCGGACCCCTCCTTGGGGCCAGCCCGAAACCAAATAAAATAAGGCTCGCGGTCCAGCAACTGGACAGCCCGACGAGGTCCGGACCAGACCTCGTCGGATCAGCCCGATACAATGATGACGGACGAAGCCGGACTGGTCTCGCTAGATAAGGCCCAGTCCAGCTTTGGATTTCTGTCACCGCTTTTATGCGAACTCTCCTAACCGTTCTGACAATGCATATTAACGGTTAGAGGCGACCTATATAAGACAACAGTTCCTTAGAACACAAAAAAAATTTCCTAAGCAAAATATTATAGAGGATAGAGCACTAATACCTTCACACCTTTCCACTTTTTTTAATCTCCACCCGTCGATCCGAGATGGAATGAGCCCAAATCCTTAATTCTTCCCATACGGCCTACTCCTCCGGAATTGGACGTATCAGTTTTTACTGGTACGCCACACTACAGTGATCGTATGCTATAGCTGAGGTGCGACAGTCAGACAAGCTCAATCTGCTTTACCTATTTTTTTTTATTTTCTTTTTCTATTTTAGGTGGTATGAGCTGATTTCGTGGGGAATGGTATGGAACTGTGAGACTGGTACTGGTACAGGGCTGACGACCAATTTTGTACATTATAGAGCTGTAGTTCGTTCTTACATTTCTCAACAAGTACTCGGACAAATTGAATATTGAGATTTTTAACCTTTTATTAAAATAACTGTCCCATGTGGTGTACAATTTTAGGTTTTTAGCACTTTGACCAACAAAATGTATTGTTTCATATATTTTTTTTTTTTTTAGCTTGCACGGCCCGTAGGCACTCAGACCTCTAAAATACGGTGTCAAATTAATCATTTTTTTGTAATTGGAACTCGTCAATTTTTAACATCCTTGTAATAGATATGATTTCAGACGCGTCTCACTAAGCGGATCTCCTGTTTAGATTTCATTTACAAAAAATGACAGATTTTGGCAAAGAAAAAAAAATCCGGATTGGATCATCCCACCGCAGTTATTTCTGTTTATAATGACCGGGAATTTATTTTGAAAATTTGGTACAAAATCTAAAACCAATCCAAATCCAATCGATACAAGAAAATAAACTCAGATGCGCACTGGGATGTTAACAGTTTATTACATTTCGATCCCCATTTTGGATCCTCATATTCTCATCATTTCAGTGTATTAAGATTCGGTTTATATAGCCGCATATTCGTATTTGGTTGCAATTCAAATAGAAAATCAGTATTCGGTTAAATATGCAGTTTTGCATTTTCGGCTACATAGAGATCATGTTGAACGGTTTGGATTTGACTGTTTAGATTTTAAAAATCATAAAACCAAATTGTTGTAAGATATTGTAACTTATAAATGTTGTAAATGGATCTCCTCATATATATATATAGCCGAAATTTTTATTTATAACATTTCTAAAAAAAATAAATCAAATAACCATCGTTTGGTGGAATTTCGAATTCCACCACGGCCGCACCGGCATTCCGCGGACCCATTTCAGCAGGGCCGCAGAATGCCGATGCGGACCCATTTTTTTTTTCTTCAAAACTTTGAGATATCTCAGGTGCCTCGATACAGATGTAAAGTTCATAAACATAGTATTAAAAAATTCAATGGATTCATCAAATGGGTCAAAGCTCATGGTCAAAGTTCTATTCATAGTATTAAAAAATCGAAAACTTTGAGATATCTCAGGTGTTTCGATACAGATGCAAAGTTCATAAACATAGTATTAAAAAATTCAATGGATTCATAAAATGGATCAAAGCTTATGGTCAAAGTTCTATTCATATTATTAAAAGATCAAAAACTTTGAGATATTTGAGGTGCCTCGGTACAGATGCAAAGTTCATAAACATAGTATTAAAAAATTCAATGGATTCATAAAATGGGTCAAAGCTCATGGTCAAAGTTCTATTCATAGTATTAAAAAATCAAAAACTTTGTATTATGCTGGTGCCTTTTATAACACCAAAAAAAAAAAATGCACCCTGGGTCCGCATCGGCATTCTGCAGCCCCGCTGAAATGGGTCCGCCGAATGCAGGGTGCGGCCCTGGTGGAATTCGAAATCCCATCAAACGATGGTTATTTGGTTTATTTTTTTTTTAAATGTTATAAATAAAAATTTTGTACCTATCTAAAAAAATAGTAAAAAAAATTTCAAAAAATATAAAATTTGTTTTTTATGCCCATTCTAATATGGAGATCATGTTGAGCGGTTTAGATCGACTGTTTGGACTTTGAAATCGCCAAAACTAACTTGTTATAACTTAGGCTGAAATTATAACATTATGACATTGGCCGTACTCTATATATATAGTAGGGTTAAAATGCACCATTGGTTTTGTGCTCCAATCATGCTCCACGTTTTTTTTTTCCATTTTCAAAGTTCGAACAATCGATCTGAACCACTTAACATGATCTTCATATTAAAATGTGTTTGGAGACCAAATTTTATATTTTTTGAAATTTGTTTACTATTTTTTTAGATAGGTACAAAATCACTGTTTTGGATGGTCCAGAATCTTCTGAAAACAGTGATTTTGTACCTATTTTAAAAAATAGTAAAAAAATTTCAAAAAAATATAAAATGTGATCTCCAGGCATATTTTAATACAAATATCATGGTGAACAGTTCGGATCGACTGTTCGGACTTTCAAAATGAAGATAAAAATGTGGAGAATGATAGGAGCACAAAACCAATGGTGCATTTTAACCCTACTCATATATATAGAGAGAGAGAGAGAGGGGACTTATATAAGCATATGAGGACATATAAGTCATTTTTGCATTTTCAAAGTCTAAATAATCGATCTAAAGAGTTCAATATGTTTTCCATATTAAAATGTGCTTGGAGACCAAATTTTATATTTTTTGAAAAAAAATTACTATTTTTTTTAGAATTTTTTAAAAATCACTATTTTTCAAAAAAAATTATTTTTCAGAATTTTTATAGCATATTGAAACACTATTTTGAAAAATTCTAAAAAATAGTAAATAATTTTCAAAAATAATATAAAATTTGGTCTCCAAGCATATTTTAATATGGAGAATATGTTTAGCGCTTCAAATCGACAATTTGAACTTTAAAAGCGTAAAAATGACTTATAAACATATGTCCTCATAAGCTTATATAAATAGTATATATATATATATATATAACTCCGCATAAAAAGTTACGTAGCCGCATATGCGGTATGTTGTAGTCTTTCACATATCTCCTTAAAACTGCATTTAAAAATAGATTAGACCCGATCCATTACCCGCCACTTTACAAACACCACTTTATAACCTACTAGAGAAGTACAGTTGGGTAGCATTTTTCGTCTAAAGCCATGATTTACCAAACATAAATTAATAAAGGCGGGTGGTTGATGAAGAAACAAACAGAAACAGTGTGATGTTATTTTTGGTGGTACGGCAAGACCACGCGCGCAACTGAGCAAAGCCCCTGACTTATCAGCTGCTGTTGCTTGACAAGTCTCCATCAACCTCCTTTCATGCTTTTCCTTTACTACCCAAGAGCAAGAGAAGAGCACAATACAATGGAGTGGTGTGCAGTGGAGACTGGAGAGAGGTGCTAATTGGTGATAAGAAAAAGATCCAGGGACCAGAACAAAGATTGACTGCATCTGCATGCATTGGAATTATTTGACCTCCTCCGGTTTCTCTGCCTGATCAGTGATCACTAGCTTGGATGCATTATGCATATATATAATATAATATATGTTAGGTAATTTTGGATAACTGGCTTTAATGATGCTGTTGCACTGTTTGCTTTTTGTTCGACACCAATTCATGATACGTGACGTGACTACTTGCGAGTGTTGATTTGCATGAACTCGTTCATTCCATAAGTGTATTTCAAGCTCTAGACTCTAGTGCAAGTACAGTGGTTACTTCGGACAAAACTTGTTCAAATTAAAAAAATAAAAATTATTAAATGTATTCAAAACTATTATTTTATTATATCGGATTTGATTGATTTGAAAAAAATTTGGCCTTATATTATACATTTTTGTTTTTTATTTGAATAATATTTTCTTTCAAATATTTATACTTTTCTTACTCAAAAAAAATTTATACTTTAAAAAATTTAATGTATCATGAAAGTCAGATATGAGCATGACAAATTGACAATTGACATACCAAGAACTTAGAAACCAAAATAAAATTATTTCCATAGTTGAAAATATCAGTGGAGTAGTGGACATTTATCTTGGTTGATGATCAATAAACAGTAACAGACAGAGTGACAGAGCTTCATTTAATAAGCGATGGGGGCCCTGTTGAATCATTGAATGGTGGCGAGCTTAGAAAACTAACAAGGATTTTCGAAGTCCTTCCCAAGACCCCACATCCTACAAGGCTACAAGCCGCAGCGCATCTGGGTTCATAGCACCAGAAAACACCAGTAGTATTAATTCAAACATTCCCATACTAGTTAGGGGCATAGTGACAAATCAAAAGTTCGGGTTCGGTTCGGCGAGGTCAAAAGTTCGTGATTCGAGTATAATTCGGATATAATTTGGAAATGATTCAGTACAACAAGGAAGCAAAAAAACCCAAAAAAACCGTAAAAAAAAAAAAAAACTCGAAACAAATTCAAAATAAAATTTTGGCATTTTTTTGGCTTTTTTATCGCGAATAATTCGTCAACTCGTGTTTTATACGCGTTTTATTCGCAAAAAAAAAGTATTATACATTTTTCTGCGTTTTATTCGGAATTCGGTTCGGTTACGTCGAAAAAACGAATTATACGCGAATTATGTCACTATGGTTAGAGGTACTTTGCTAAAATGGTCACTATATTCTGTAAATAATTTTCTTATCAATAAAAAACTTTGGCGGGCAATCAGCCTCCAACTTTCACAAAAAAAAAAGAGTGAGCCTATGGTGCTATGCATAGCACGGATGGCTAGTGTGCTACGGCTCAATATGATACTTTTTAAAATCCTAACGGTCGATCCAACCGTTCAATGTGATAACCATATGAATATGTAATTGCAAACTAAATTTTATATTTTTTCGAAATTTTTTACTATTTTTTTAGATAGGTAGAAAAATCAGTGTTTTCTGAAAATTCTGGACCATCAAAATTCTACCTATCTAAAAAAATAGTACAAAAATTCAAAAATATATAAAATTTAGTTTGCAAGTACATATTCATATGATTATCACATTGAACGGTTGGATCGACCGTTAGAATTTTAAAAAGTACCATATTAAGCCGTAGCACACTAGCCATCCGTACTATGCATAGCACCATAGGCTCACTCAAAAAAAAATGGTCACTATATATCTTCGGTGATTAAACTGTGGTCCACAAAGACCAAGTGCAAACAACAACTGACAACATGCTGAATCTTCCTGCGACCGGAACAGCCTTTTGACTGATCCTTGAATATTGGTGATAGAGTTGGCCACCTCTCTCGTTGCACGGATTTTAATATTGATGGTCATCACGGGATCTAGACCGTCCATTGTAGATTTGACGATGATAATGTCATTGGTCCCAAGTCTCGTGAATATTGACTTCATGCCTAAGTAGTAAGTAGTAAGCTCACAAGAAAACGATATTATCAATATGTATGAATCCGTATCCTCCCAGGTACGCAGGGGTAGATTCAGGATTTTCATCGTGGGGATAAAAAAATATCGAATCGGTTTTTAAATTCATTAACCAATTGAGTGCTCGACAAAAAATAATGTTTTAATTTATACTTTCTAATACTTTGACTTGTAATTTCTGATGTTCTGACTTATAATTCTAATTATCAATCAAAATTCAATAGATTTATTTCAATTAACCCTAAATTTAACTCGAATTACAAATTAAACATCCAGAGGGGGGCAAAAAAATTTCCAGGGGAGACAAAGTCGATCGGAACCGATAAATCTCCACTAAAACTTAAAATCCAGAGGAGACAGCTGCCCCCTTTGAATACACTGGGTCCGCCCCTGCAGGTACGTGACTCAAGATAATTACAAACGGACGGTCCTGATTAATCTCAACCGGGTCAAAGTTAATCCAGCATCTTTAAAGAGATCCATATCAAATTAAAAGAATTAATCTAGACCGTCCGTTTGTAATTTGCTTGAGTCAGGTACCTGAGGTGATCCGAATTACAATGGACCAGGGTCCTTTATTCTACTACATTTTTTAACTAACAGATTTATCAAAATATGTTAATTTTCTTACAAATTGCACTAAAATGTATTTAGGAGAACAAAATTCCGAATACAAATCTGCTGCTATTTTAAGAATAACAGCAGGGTGCTGTTGTCCACTTTTCTCTGTCTTTTAAAAAAAGGGAGAGAGAATAGCTTCGATATAGAAATTCAAAGTATTTTGATTATTATATTATTAATTTTGTGAATTTAAGCAATAATTTCATTTGTTTCTTAGTAGCATTCACTATAGTCTTTAAAATGATGCTTGTAACATTGAAAAAAAATAGATTTTTCGAAAAAAGGGGTCCTATTAATAATTTCATCAGACATAATTTTTGTGAGAAAGTTTACTAAAAAAAAAAAAACTAAGTGATTGACATGAAAAAGATCAAATAATATATAATATATATTCAAAAATAAACACTGAGAATACGCTGCCTCTAGTATAACATTTTTTTCCCATTAAAAATGTTATACTAGAGGCTGATTCTTTTTCTTTTTGTGGAATTGTGCCTAATAGTTGAGTGGCGTAATCTCCAATTTTACTGAAAAGAAATAATTATTTTATTAATATTATTAAAATATTTTTGTAGTATTTTTCACTAACATAGTATTTTCATATTTAAATATGAAATATTGATGGGACAAAAAACAAAATGGATGCAATAATAAATAACAAAGAATGTAAATAATCATCAATTTCTCTATTTATTAAGAAGACATATCATAAAAAAAAAAAATCATATGTTATACCTTGTAAATATTTGTTTCGTTAGCAGACATTTTGAATGAATATGGCATATCGCGTCTTTTTTGGATTTTGATTTGCAACATAAATTCAAAAGGTTTTCTTTATCACATTTGTAGCGTTCCATTAAAAAAATCCAACATGTTATTAAAAAGTTCTGACGATCATCTGCAAACAGTTGTATGATATGATGTTTCTCTGCGAGCATTTTAAATAGAGAAATAAATGGAAGCAATTAAATAAATAGAATAAAATACACAAGCATATTAACCGTATGTTTGAATGAGTGTGTATACACTATACATACACAAAAGATTATAAAATTGTTATCTGGCAATAATTGAGAGATTTTTTGCGAATAGTTTGAGTCCGGAGTCCGGACACTTCAGGTCAATGTTTACTCAGCAGGGAAATCAGACACCTCAGTGTAACAGTGCATCCCTCAGCCTTATTTTTCGCCGACTCCTCTACAATGCTCCTCCGTAGAATTCCTACCATTATTGCTCATTTTTGACCAAAAAAAAATAATTTATGGTAAGCCAATGACCGAAATTTGTTAAACAAATTATATAGATGTTTACATAAAAATAGATTGCGTATTAAAAGATGAACAAGGAAAAGAATAAAATATAAATAATTGTAAGTACAATCACAATTTAAGTGCATCCAGATTAGATTATAGTCATTTTTGTCAATTTAATTAATTCCAAATTCAAAAGTTGTTATTGCCACATACTTGCATCTAAAAAAAGAAAAGAAAATAATAATAAATATTTAAAATTTGCAGTAAGATGTTTTTTCAAATGATTGATAGCCTTATTAATAAAATCTGAGTCTTATAAATTATAATGTAAATTAGAACACTTCTATAATCAGTATTATTCTATTATTTTCCTCCCACCCTCATGGAAAGTGCTTTCAAAGTCTTATTGTATCTATTAAACAACATGAAAAATACAGTAAACATTTTTCAATAATTAAAACAAAAAACTAAAATGAAAGATAAACAAATAATCAATTTTTGTGTCCAAAAGATAACCTTAAATAATATATTTTTTTAAATAAAAACATATTTAGTAAATTAAAGTGAAGAGTCTTGAGTGTAAAAAACTTGTAAATGAATTTCTGGAAGCATTCTACTATGAATTGCAGAGGTCTTGGTGTCTTTCATCAATCTCTCCTGTGATCTATAGTCTATACAAACCGAAGCAGAGATATATACGGCAATAGAAAGCTCTCCATACATACAAAAAAGCAAGAGAAACAGATGTAAAGTTAAGAAAAAACAAACATCCATCTCTCTGATCCCTGCTCTCTCTACTGGTTCATCCATGGAAACCTTGCACCATTTTCTCTTTCTTAGCCTTCTCTGTTTATCTCTTGCAATACAGCCACCAATGGTGAAACCTAGCGAACTAGACGGCGCGTCAAACATGGCGAACGAAGAACTTTTAGCTCTGTTCGAAGTCATGGGAGACCTTCTAGAAGATTCAACATGGGTTGATATGCATCCCCACCCTTGTACCGACACACCATGGCCTGGTATCCAGTGCGAGTTGGTACCGGGTGACGCGCTTCTTCATGTCACCAAACTCCACGTAGGCCCTGACGTGGCAGGTATTCCAGCGTGCAAATCCAATGCAAAACTTTCTCTCTCACTCGTCAAGCTACCTCACCTCAAAACCCTCTCTCTTTTCAGTTGCTTTTTAAAACCTCAAAATGTCTCTCTTTCCTCTTCTCTCTTCACCAACGCCTCCGTTTTGGAGCAGTTGGTTCTGATGTCAAACCCTGGATTAACTGGAGATATCCCTTCATCTCTTTCCCATTTGACAAGGTTAAGAGTTCTCAGTCTATCTCAAAACAGTCTTCATGGGAGTATACAAAAGGAGTTGGGTCAGCTAGTGGAGTTGCAACAACTGGACCTCAGCTATAATTTTCTAACTGGAGAGATTCCTCCAGAGATCGGAGGTTTGACCAGTTTGACCATACTTGACCTCAGTTGGAACCAGCTTACAGGATCAGTGCCTTCCTCTTTAGGTCAAATGAGTTCTCTTCAAAAGTTGGATTTAAGCTTCAACAAACTTGGAGGTAATGTACCACAAGATTTGGGGCATTTAGAGAAGTTGGTATTGTTGGATTTGAGTCACAACTCCATCTCTGGACCAATACCGGGCACCTTATCTCAGTTAAGAAATTTGCAATATTTTCTTATTGAAAACAACCCAATAGGGACAAATATCCCTACATTTGTTGGTGCTTTGAAAAAGTTGCTGGTTTTGGGTCTCTCAGGTTGCGGGTTATCGGGTCCGGTACCGGACTCGTTCGGTTGTTTGTCCAATCTTACCGCCTTGTCTCTCGATAGAAATAGCCTAAATGGATCTATTCCTTCAAGTTTAAGTGCACTTCCCCATTTGGGGCAGCTTAATCTGAGTCAAAACCATTTAGTGGGAGAGATTTCTCTCTCTAGCGAGTTCATCACAAGGCTAGGCAAGAGGACTGGATGTGAGAGATAATAAAGAGTTGTGCATTGATCAAAGGAGGTACCGAATTTGTCATATTACTTGGAGGCACCTGCATGTGTGGATTCTCCTAAGGCTACTAACAAGACTTGGGCTGATCAGACCGGTACAGAGGCCGGTACGTCTGATTCTGGTATTCAAACTTCTGATAGCGAAAAAAGAAGGGTTATCATGGCCCATTTGGTTGCATCTGATAGTTTAATTAGTCTTTGTTTTTGTTTTTGGATTTTTCATGATTTTAATGTACTATTATTGATCATTGTGCATGCATTTATTTTCATAAACTCTTGTTCAGACTTTGACTGTTCTGTAGTAAAACTGACTATGTAACAAGTATTATTATTGTCTTTACTTTATTCTACTGTTTCTGGGAAAACAAGGATTTGAAATGCTGGTAGAGATTTACAAAGCAAGAGAAAAGCAAAAAATGCTGGTACTGGTAGAGATATTATTTTGTAGGAAGTGATGCCCCTACACTACACCTGATTTTGCCTAACACG
The DNA here is from genome assembly GCA_025461045.1 of Carex parvula. Taxonomy (NCBI): domain Eukaryota; kingdom Viridiplantae; phylum Streptophyta; class Magnoliopsida; order Poales; family Cyperaceae; genus Carex; species Carex parvula. The sequence goes on along the minus strand of JAJGRW010003526.1, from coordinate 27,652 downwards.
TGCAATACATTTTGAAAGAATCATAGAGAGGGTACAACTTTTGTTTTGGACATTTGTATATGAAGTCCAACATTTATTCAAAGCAGGAGAGGTGTTGGAATTGGAAACTATTCTTCTTTTGGGATGTAGCTATTGGTGCTGAACTGACACTCGTTACTTTTAGTAAGAGTTCATGTGGGGTTGTTGAGAGAGAGAGAGACTGAATGGTCAGGTCAATGTTGGCAAGCATGTACACTGCTTTTTCTCTCTGTTCCAAACTCAATTTAATTGATAGATTCTGTCTTCAAATAAAAAACAAAAATAAAAAGGAATCGGCGTATTACCTGGGAAAGTAAATATTACATTAATTGCTGGAGACCTGGAGTAGGATGCTGACCTTATTTGACAATATTTAGAGTACTGTTTCCTATACATGACCAATATTTCTGAAATTCAGAATCCAGCCGTTGAACTGTTTTGAGATACGTGTACAGAAAAACTAGCTGTTTCGAAATGCGTGCACAGAAAAAGTTAAATGCTTGAATTCGGAATTTCAGAATTTCAGAAACACTATTAATGTATTTTGGATTTCAGCTGATCTGAATCCATTGTTCCGAGGTCAAATCAGTACAAAGGTTTGAAATTTGAATATAAATTTATACGATTGTATTCAGACACCTAACTCTGCTCTTAAAATTTTACACTAACTTGACTGTAGTTTGGTGGTAATGATTTAAAATCGTTCAAATTAAGACTACAAAAGTTCTCAACCATTCAATTAACCACAAACTATGAACAATAATGATACAAAAATATAAGTCAATAACTCTCATTATTTGTCAAATGCAAAACATATATGCCCTTCATGTAGTTAATAATTACTGGATTTCAAATTTTATTTATATATCATAATTGTTAAGATTGTTAAATAAATAGTTGTAAATAAAATTTTAATAAAAATAGCACTTCTTGCGTACGGTATTTATTTTAAAAATTATCAAATAGTATGAGAAAGAAAACCCGGATGCCAAGGATGAAAGGAGGTCTGATGGGTTGGTCCAATGTTCGTTCAGAACCGTTCAATTTGCATCAACATCAAGATTCGTCCATACTCAATTGGCACAGATCTTAAAGGTTTATGCACAAAGCTTGATGGTGATTGAATAGCTCCAAACATATATCGGACCAAATTTGTTCCCATGTCCATCGGATCTACCCAAGGCTAATACTCGACCAGGTAACTTGGTAGTCTGTGTCCCCCAGGTACCTGAGATATAATTTAAAAAAAATGGACAACCCAGATTAATCCCAGTCGGATCAAACTCAATCCGGTGCCTATTGAGACTGTAGGGGATCTGCTTTGAGATTCGTGCTAAGTTAAAAGAACAGTCCGAATTTATCATTTGCACATCATGTACCTGAGGTGATACGGATTCGTAACTTGGGCCTTGTCAACCCCATTTTCGACTCGACCCGACCCGAGCCAACTCAGAGCCTCAGTCCGGATCTATTTTCCCAATCCGCTAGCAAAACCAACTCGGTCCATTTGTATAGTTCAGCCCAGACTCAACTATGGGAAAGCCACCAGGCCCAAAATTAGGATTATCAGTATAATGAAGAACTAATACTTTCCACGCCCTTTGTTGTTTCAGTCTTTTGGAACAATATTATTTTTCAATCTGGTGATGTTAAGAAAATTGATGCAAATGAAAGTTTACGGATCAATTTAGTATAAACGAAAGACCAGGAGCCAAGTTTGACATCGACTGGCTAAGGAGATTCACAAGGACACTAGCTAGTTCAACTAAACATCACTCAAGAGGAGCAAACTCTACTCTACAGAGCACAAAGAGGAGATAACTCAACTCAAAATAGGAAATTCGTGTATCATCAAAAGCTGTCTTACAAACTAATTTTGGCTTCTCTTATTGCCTTACATTAACCCCCAAAAGACATCTAGTCATTAATACTACCTCAATTACTTTTTATTCTTCCAAAATGGTCTTAATTAACATCCTAGAAACCAGCTCTTTCTAGCTCTTTCTAGCTCTTTCCACCGCCCCACCGCCTCTCCGCTAGTATCCCTTGTAGCTCTGTCCCCTTGGCTCTCTCCAGTCACCCACCTCCTCCAACAGTCACCGTTCACCTCCTCCCTACTCTCCCTCATATCTAAATCTGCTCAATAGAAGATATACTATCACAACTCTCCTCCCCAAGGCAGCTCCCCCATGACTGAGATATGACAACATTTTTTCCTTCTCCACCCCAAATCCAGACTCAATACTGCTTTCTATCACCCCTAGACATCCATGAGAGCCTGGTGGCCGAACTCAACACCACTGTACTCCTCTATTCAACACATCAGGAGGTTTCCATTACCCGAGACCAGCTCCGGCACAACCTCCGGGCAAGGTATGGAGGTACCTCCCGGGATTGGAAAATCAAAGTGGTTTCGAGGGGTTTCTTGATTCTCATTCCAAACTGGCTATACCATGATGAGCTACACCTAGACTCTCACTTCTGGTCCAGGTACAATCTGGTGGTGCAGCCATGGCAGGCGTTGGACAGATCTCATGTGCTACCGGAAATGCACAGGGTTCGCCTAACAATCGTTGATTTCCCGATCGATTTCTGGCACCCATACTACATTCGGCAAGCGACATCATCTATGGGGCAAGTGTCCGGCATTCACAGAGATTGTGTGGAGGGTGAAGATCGTATCACAATCAGAGCCTGGCTAGACACGCCTGACTTGGGTCTAATCCCACATTACCTCTACCTAGGCCTCTGTGGTATATGGACCGAGTGCCGAGTTCTGGTGGAAGGAAGGCCCACCCCCTCCTCCATGCAACCCCCCCCCTCTGCCGCCTAGCCCTCCTTCTCAGGCCGATGAACCAACTGACCCAAGCCAGAACCCCCCAACTGGCTATGGCCCGGCATATATACCCCCCTGGAGAAGAAGGACGCTAAAAATTCAGGATCAGGGACCAGACCCACACCGGAGGGGCGCTCCGGCGGCCGAAATGTCAAGAACTAGAGGAGAGCCCATAGTCCGAGCTGGTGTGCCGAGTCCACTTAGATCAAAAATACAGGACGCAACGGCATCTTCAAAAGGACTGTTTTCGTCCTCCCTGGCTGAAATCTCCTCAGGGTGCTCAGGGAACCTTCTGAATATTAGAAATGTCTTTTCTACCCCCACCCCATTACAGCCATACACGTCGACTAGGGCTAATCAAAAAACCCAGTCAAGACAAAAACCCACAACTAAAATCCCCTCACTCATTACAAACATCCCCACCCAACGACAAATCACCCCAACAGGAGCTCCTATTAGCAGAATTTATATCCCGCCAAACAAAAAACAGCTCACTATAGAAAAGGAATTGACACACGCGCCCCCCTCACCCCAGAAAGGACAATTACATATACCAAGAGAACTTTCCATTCCCCAACCCCCCACCTACCAAACCTAAACAGAATCACTCACAAATCCCTAAACCCAAACTCTTCTCTGGGTTCCCCTCTTTTCTACCACTCCATCCCTAAAATCACCAACAAGCACCAACAACTCAGCTCCTCCCCATATCATCTTCAATCCATAACCCACTCCTCTATCAAAAATCTAAAGCCAAACATGAGCAAATTCACCAAGGAAGACGAGGAACTGATCAAAAAGTTCATAGGCCTATCAACCCGAGAGAAGCAAGGCACTATCATCGCAGTCCCTGAACACGCCACATCGAGCGTAGCCTGGAACCTCTGTATCTTGGTCAAGGTCATCACGGACCGCACAGCCATTGAAGCCCCATTTCGATCTGCAATGATAAAAGCCTGGGATGCTGACCCGGCTATGGGATTTCACCCGATTGAGAGAAACTGTTTTCTACTGGAGTTCACTAATGAGGCTGATTTCAATACAGCCCTCTATGGGGGTCCATGGTCTTATAGAGGTGATATAGTAGCTATGAAGCAAGTTTCCTCAACCTCAGAGCTCAAAGCAGAGGAGGTCATCTTTGCAGAAATTTGGGTACAGATTTTCAACGTCCCAGTGCAAGCTTTCTCTGAGGAAGGTTTTAGGATCATGGTAAGGGACATAGGTTCCCCTCTTTCGGCTCCAATTGAGGGTTTTGTAATGGGTAAAAGATTTGTGAAAATCAGAGTCAAAATTGACACAAGGGAAGCCCTGTCAGATTTCATCAAGGTAACCCACCCCACGCTTGGAGAGCTCAGTTTTCCATGTTGCTATGAAAAGGTTTCCAGAGCTTGCTGTTTTTGCGGCGTCCTGGGGCATGAAATCTCGGGCTGCAAGGCCCGTAATAGACTATCTCAGCTAGCACATGAAGTGGATAAAGAGGGCCTTATCTCCCCGGCCCAGCTTTTGGCACCCAAATTTGGGGCATGGATGGTGGATTCGGCTTTACTGCCACGAGCTGGCACAACCCAGACAACCCAATACCCGAACACAAAACGGGCCTATGCACACACCAACTCGGGCCATAACAGGCATACTACAAGCGGGGGCCCAGTTACTCAACACCTCCCTTCTTCCCATCCTCTTACCATCTCGGACTCTGACTTACCCTCTCACCCAATAAAAAGACCCAGGCCGGCGGGGCTCAGTACGCCGGGGGTGGATCAATGAGTACCCTGTCGTGGAACTGTCGGGGCAGCGGAGGCACGACAGGATACACGTTAAAAAGATACCTTCGTTGTACAAAGGCAGGTTTGGCGTTCATTTCCGAGACTAGGTGTAACACTAAAATCGCGGAAAAAAGAATTAAAAGTCTGCCATTGTGCAATTCAATAGTAGTAGCATCGCAGGGACAGTCTGGGGGTCTCTGGATGATCTGGAGTGATGAATATGAGGTACATCTGATTCAAAAAACCAAAAATTTTATTGCTACAGTAGTCAGAATAAAGGGCACACAAGAGAAATGGTTGTGCTGTGGGGTCTATGGGGACCCCAACAGAAGTGACAATCAGGCAATCTGGGACAGACTCGAAATCATTCTAGATGGTTATGATGGCCCGGCTTGTTTGCTTGGTGATTTCAATGCGATAGCTTCAACACATGAAAAATGGGGCGGTAACTCTCAACTTTCTCCAAACAATCGTGCTTTCAGGCAATGGATACATGGAGCGGGTCTGATGGATATGGGGTATCAAGGACCCGCTTACACGTGGTCCAACAACAAAGGGGGTTGGAATAACATCTCAGAAAGGCTGGATCGTGTGCTGGTCAATCTGCATTGGCATACCAAATACCCCGGCTCAGCTGTATTTCATCTCCCTAGATTCTCAAGTGACCATCTGCCCATTCTTTTGAAGCCGATTGCGAGTAGGAAAAGAAGACCCCCGCCATTCAGAACAGAAAATTGGTGGAGTTTGGATGATAATTTTGGGAGATTGTGCGAAAGTCTCCAACAAGATCAACCCCATGATTGGCAACAGCTAACAGCAACCTTCAAAAAGGAGGTCAAGGAGTGGCTCAAAACAAGAGAGTCGCCTGAGAAAAAGCTTGCAGAAATAGAGAAAGAAATGGAGGCTCTTAACTCGGCCATGCCGGGGACAGTGAGCAAGGATGATGAGAATGTACTCCAACAGAGCCACCAAAGATATCTCCTCATGAATTAGGCGTATTGGCTGCAAAGGGCTCGAATTGATTGGATGGCATCGGGGGATAATAACAGTCGTTTCTTTCACGCCATGGCAGTCTCAAGAAAACGCAGGAACCAAATTAATGCTATACTGACGGAAGAGGAAGAATGGGAAACAAGCCCAAGAGGAATAACTAGGCTGTTCGTGACCCATTACAAGGCTATCTATACAAAACGGGCTTCAAGGAGGGTGCATGAAGTCTTCCCACCTCACATTCTTTCTAATCTGCCTAAAATTCCACTGCTGGTACAGCCCGCTATGGATATTGATCCAACTGATGATGAAATCCAGAAAGCTGTTATGGCTCTGGGCCCAAATAAGGCCCCGGGCCCTGATGGCTTTCATGCCAAGCTCATCCAAGATCAATGGAAGATATTTGGGCCTGCGGTGCTCGCTGAGGTACGCTATTTTTTCTCTACAGGTATCATGAAACCCGAAATTGCCAAAACCAATCTGATCTTAATCCCAAAGAAGGAGGAGGCGGTCCGTGTTGAGCACTTTCGACCCGTCTCAGTGTGTAATGTAGTATACAAGACTATCTCAAAAATCCTGACGGCCCGGTTGAAACCCTTTATTGGAGATTGTATCTCTCCTGCCCAATCTGCCTTTGTCCCTGGAAGAGATATCTCTGAGAATGTTATACTCCTCAGGGAAATCCTTCACTCATTCAAGCAGCAAACCAACAAAAACCACCAATTCTGCCTAAAAGTCGATTTATCCAAAGCTTTCGATCGACTTGACTGGGATTATTTGGAGGACATACTGCCGCTTTATGGGGTGCCAGAGAAACTGACAAGGTGGATTATGAGTTGCGTCAGATCAGCCGCTTTCACGGTAGTTCTTAACGGGTCGGGTCAGGGTTTTTTCTCCCCAAATTGTGGTTTGCGCCAGGGCTGTAGCTTGTCACCCTATCTCTTCATTTTTGGTATGGACCTTCTCACACGGGTCCTGGACAGTCAAACCAAGGTCGGAAATCTGAAGGGAATACGAGTTGCGCCTGGTGCACAGCCAATCACCTCTTGCATCTACGCGGACGACCTATTACTCATGGGGGAGGCATCAGTCCGAGAAGCCAATACCTTGATGGAGACTGTGAATGATTTTGCTACTGTATCGGGTCAAAGGGTAGGACCCGATAAGAGCTTTGTTTGGTTCAGCAGGGAGGTGAATGAGGAGCTTAAAACTCAACTAATTCAGGCTCTTCAGGTGCCAAATGACACCACCTCAGACTCGTACCTGGGCTCTCCAATCAAAACTGATAAGGCAGCTTTTGATTTTCTGATTGAGAAGGTTTCGGCAAAGCTCCAACTTTGGAAATCGAAATTGCTATCACAGGCGGGAAGATTGGTGTTGATTAAAGCAGTGTTGCAAGCAATGCCAATCTACTATATGTCTACCACAATCCTTCCAACCTCTGTTACAAACTCTCTAAATGCTCTCATTCGGAGATTCTTTTGGGGTTCGGGGGATAAGAATAGATATATGGCGTACATAGCCTGGGACACAATCATCAAACCAAAGGAAGTTGGGGGTTTGGCGGTTAGGGATCTCAAGACGGTCAATGAGGCAATGGTTCTGAAATCCCTTTGGAAATTGGTCACAGGCTCTACAACACCTTGGGTTCAGCTAACAAAAGCGAAGTATCTCCCTAGGAGTAACATCTGGAGCTCCAAACGAACGTACAACTGTACGATATTTTGGAGGTCACTCATGAGACTGAGTGTCACGTTAAGAAAATTTTATAATAAAATTTCAATCATTTATTTATTTAGAATGTTTAAAACGGAATCGAAATTTGATCGACGAGCGAGGAATGAGAAATTACAACACGTTAAATGGGTTTATATTGAATTTTAGAATTTTTCGGACCATTGATTCATCCTAGCACGGATCGCGAAGCACCCTCTTTAATAAGCCCTAACCTTGATTCATCCTAGCACGGATCGCGAAGCACCCTCTTTGATAAACCCTCACCCCTCTCTCTTCTCCCGTGTGTGTGGTCGGCCAAAGAGAAAGGAAGAGAAAGAACGAGAGAAAGAGAGAGAGAGAAGAAAAGAGAGGGAGAGCTCCGAAATTCCGTCGGATTGCGCCACCGTCCGGGAAATCGAGGTTGAAACCGAGAAGGCAGCTGTAAATCTCTCCTAGCCATCCCGTCGGTAATTTCTCTTTTCCCTTCTTCGTTTGAAAATCCGAGATTTCTCGAATCCGCGGGTTGTTCGTTTTAAAACCGAGATTAGTGTTAGAATTGATTGAACTCTAACTCCTTTGAGCTTCTTATCTCTCGTTTACCTATTTTCTACGTGATTTCGTCTTCCATTTTGGATTTCCCCATTATAGGGTTTTGATGCCAAATCCCGAATTGAAACGCGGCATTGATTGATTAGGTTAGCCCGACCAACTAGACTTGTTCTCGGTAGGGTTAGCTCTTGATCGGGAAAGGTTAGAACATGTAATGGTTAAATCGAGGTTTCGACCAAATTAGGGTTACACCAACTGGCCAATCGAATTGATGCGTAAACCAGAATAGCGAACCAGTACAGGAATGAGACCTAATTGAGATGGTATACGTGGAATGTAGGTGTAGGCTCGGTTGAGCAAAGGTTTGCGGGACACTCCGAGACGCCTGATCTGTAGTCACGCGGTACGTCTATTGCCAGCAGGTGCGGGATTCTTGGACTTGTTTGATAATTTATATTCATGAATTAAACTGCTTCCAATTGTCATGTTGAACTGCTTGATTGATTGCATAATCGTATTGTTTGAATCATATGCATAATTGTATTAACTTAGAACTGATATATACTGAAATCGCCTTATTACGGGCCGCAACAACTCCCATTACGGGCCGCAATCAACAGCGTAGCTCAAAACATGGACTGAAAAATTCTCTGACTGCTTGGCTGCGGGCCGCAATAACCTCATTGCGGGCCGCAATAAAGTCATTACGGGCCGCAATGAACATACCAGGAGAAATGCTCTCTGGCTGAAATTGGGGTGCTTGGTTGCGGGCCGCAACTACAGTCACTGCGGGCCGCAATAAGAGCCTGGAAAATGAAAATCAGAGTTGAAAACTTGTGGGTAGTTGAGTGCGAGCCGCAATAACCCCATTTTAGTCCGAAATGAATATTATAGTTGTATTTGCATGCTGAATGGTATATCGTTTGTGTGTGTTCCTTTGTTTTGAAAACTACGGTCGAAAGTCCCCAATAATTTATGACTATCTAGGATGGTCGGTAACGTTTCGAAATCAACGCTGGGCGATGACTCGAAACCATGTGCGCATATGAGAATAATTAATCACTGCTGGGCAGTGATTGATTAAGATCAGTCAATGCTGGGCAATGACCGATCGTGACGGAGACTTTGGGTGACTGTGAGGAAACGATGAAATAGTGTCATATCCAGTCTGGGACAGGAATGACGGTTTGGTTTAACGTATTGCGAATGGACGATTCTGAGCTTATTGCATACGAATTCTTTTTATCTGATTATGAACCAGACCTTAGTTAATGGTTAAGCCAAGCACTGCGGATGGGTGTCAGATAAAGGGTCCAGCTGGTGGGCCATCTGTAGGTGTCAGTGACACTGCAGATGTGGGTTGGATAAAGGGTCCAGCTCGGTGGGACATCCGTAGGTGCTACCAGCTGTAATAAACTGAGTTAAGCCAAAAACGTGCGTGTTTGAGATTCATCTTGGAAATTCCGTAACTTGTGTTTCATTTGGTAAATTGTTGTCGATCATATGCACTTGTTTTATTTATGAATATGCATATGTCTGAACTGCTTTTGTAGGGTTTCATTTTTGAATATAGATTTTGATTGCAAGTCCAATAATCTAAACTGTGGCAAATTTCGCACTGAGAATTCGTTCTCACCCCCACTCTTGGGTTATTTTACAGGATTTGAGGCGTCGGGTTCTGGAGAGGCACGCGAGTTGTAGACCCTCGGTAGTTGCTTCTGTATGGCCTAAACTACCTTTTTGTTGTATAGTTTAGGGTTAAGCCTGATGGTTAGTATCTGTATGAGATACTTTTGTTGTATTATACTTGACTAGACCGTGTACCCTTATATATATATGGATTTATGTATATATATATCTTATACTTAGGGATGTGCTTAATAGTAGGTAATTATGCGTAATTGGATTTAATGGGTAATCGCCTTGTGAACATACCCGGTTTGTATGTTTACGGCAGAGAACTGTTGCGAACCTTGGCTGCGGGGTGTGACAGTTCTCTTTGGTGGTATCAGAGCTCAAGGTTTTAAGCCCAAACCGGACCGATAGGATACGTGAGTGGGGTACGTTACACTTGGGTCGTTCCGACTAGCGACTGGTATGTTATAAGAAATCTGTACATATAACCTGAGTTAAGATTTTATGGCAATTTAGGATCATGGACGGGCGTCGCGGTAGGGGACGTGGTAGGGGACGACCACCTCGCACGAGAGCTGGTGGACGGGTTCAGGACATAATTGTCGAACCCGCTACTAGCAGAGCTGAGACCGGACCGGTAGGGCCGGAAGGTCAAGGAGTTGAGTTTGGGCCAGGAGGTGCACAGGACCGAGATCGAGCTCTCGACGAGAGGTTGATAGCGGCGTACGAGAGAGGTCGCCAGGCAGAGAGACGTGACGCTGCACCTGAGGTCCAGAGAAATGCTCCTGAAGAATTTAGGAGGTTGTATGACTCCTTCCTGCGCCTCCATCCACTGCGTTTCGATGGCACGGGTGAGTTTGCAGTGGCAGAGGAATGGCTCGCGAGTATGCACGCGAAGCTGGTTCTATGTCGAGCGCCAGAAGAAGACATGGTAGAGCTGGCAGAACAGCAGTTGGAGGGGGGTGCCAGATTTTGATGGGATGGAGCCCGACGTAGTTTCGTCGGGGAGGAGGCAAAGATTCCGTGGGAATGGTTTGAGCAGCAGTTCACCCGACGGTTTCTGAGTAACTTGCAGCGAGAGGCGCTGCGAAGGAAATTTTTGGACTTAAGGCAGGATGGGAGGTCAGTGGCAGAATACAACAATGAATTCCTCGCCTTGTCAAGGTACGCAGTAGACGTACAGAATGATGTGGTGAGATACCACAGGCAATATTTGGACGGGTTGGATGGGGATATCTCGATGATTGTTGATACCCCGTTAGCTACTGAGCTTCAGGCGATGATGGACCACGCAGAGCAGGTAGAGCTGCACAGCAAAAGAAAGAGAACCCAGATGTCCGAGAGGAATGTCAAGCAGAAAGAGGATCAAAATAGACAAATCGCGAGGTCAAGTGGTGGACCGTCGACTGCTAGACCACCCCCTAGACAGATGGGGACACCGAGACCCCCTTTCAGGCAGATAGACGCACCGGGAGTTAGGCCGGGATTTGTTCCGACGTGGTGCCGTACCTGCAACCAGGAGCACTCTGAAATCCAATGTAGGCGTCGCAACAGTGCGTGTTTTACATGCGGCAGTATGGAACATTGGGCGAGAGAATGCCCAAATGCGGCACTGGAGTTTCAGGGGTACAGGGGACCGGGAGGACCTGCAGGACGTGGGCAGGGTGGACCACCATTCCGCGGTCGAGGCGTTCCCCAGATCGGCGGGGGCAGGACCGGAGGTCGAGTAGCGGTTCATGCGATTGAGGCACCAAGGTTTCCGGAAGAGAGGGATGACATGAAACCATCTGGTTCTCGAGCGGATGTGATGACAGGTATACTTTCTATCTCAGGCTGTTATGCGCACTGTTTGATTGATACCGGGTGTAGCCATTCCGTAGTGTCAAAGGCGTGGGTAGAGAAATGTAACTGGCCAACCGAAACCTGTAACCAAGTCCTTAGTGTCCAAACCCCTTTCGGTTCAAATGACCGAGAAATCACCACATGCCGAAACAGAAAGGTCAGAGTGGATGGTAGGGATCTCGAGATAGACCTGTTGGTTATGGAGATCACCGGATACGATATTTTATTAGGGATGGATTGGTTGACAAGACATGCGGCGACAATCGACTGCCCGCACCGCAGGGTCTGTTTTACAACTTCACGAGGTAGTACGTTGTGCATGCTGAACTGTAGGAAGGTCGGGGGAGTAATACCGTGTATTTCAGCGGTGGAAGTTAGGCATCTGATCGATTCAGGATGCAATGCGTACTTGGCAGCAATTGTGTATACGGCTACGGAAGTTCCTGAGATGAATGAGATACCGGTGGTGGCGGAGTTTGCGGATGTGTTCCCGGATGAAATAATTGAACTACCACCCGTGCGAGAAGTGGAATTCGGCATAGAATTGGTACCAGGCACGACGCCAATTTCCAAGACTCCGTATCGAATGGCTCCTGCGGAGTTAAAAGAGCTTAAGGCACAGTTGGAAGAGATGCTGGAAAGCGGGTTCATCAGGCCAAGCACGTCTCCATGGGGTGCTCCCGTGCTTTTTGTGAAGAAGAAAGATGGTACCTTGCGATTGTGTATCGACTACCGCGAACTGAACAAGGTGACCGTGAAAAATAAGTACCCGATACCCCGAATCGATGACTTGTTTGATCAGCTGCAAGGGTCTTCGATTTATTCCAAAATAGACCTGAGAACGGGGTACCACCAATTGAGGATACGGCCGACTGACGTGGAGAAGACAGCCTTCCGACACGATATGGGCACTACGAATATCTGGTGATGCCGTTTGGGCTGACGAACGCACCCGCCGCATTTATGGATCTTATGCACCGGGTGTTTCATGATCTGCTGGATTCGACAGTGGTGGTTTTCATCGATGACATCCTGGTGTACTCGCGATCACGAGAAGAGCATGAGATACACCTGCGAATAGTGTTGCAGAGGCTGAGAGAGCACAGGTTGTTGGCAAAATTCTCGAAATGTGAATTCTGGCTCGAGAAAGTGACCTTTCTCGGCCATGTGATATCAAGAGAAGGATTGGCGGTCGATTCCGAAAAGATTCGGGCAGTGACCGAATGGAAAAGACCAGAAACGGTTACAGAGATTCGCAGTTTTCTGGGGCTAGCAGGATACTACCGACGATTTGTGCTTGGATTCTCACAGTTAGCGGCTCCTCTTACGAAACTGTTGCACAAGGGGGTGAAATTCGAGTGGGGTGCTGAACAAGACCAAAGTTTTCAGGAACTGAAGGACCGGCTGGTGTCTGCACCGGTTCTTGCCATGCCAATTATGGACGAAGAATACACCGTGTACACCGATGCATCCCGAACGGGTTTAGGATGCGTGTTGATGCAGAAGGAACATGTGATTGCATATGCCTCCCGACAGATTCGACCGCACGAGCAGAATTATCCGACCCATGACCTGGAGCTAGCTGCAGTGATCTTTGCTTTAAAAATTTGGCGGCATTACCTGTATGGAGTGAGATGTCGTATTTTTACGGATCATAAGAGTTTGAAGTACATCTTCACGCAGCGAGAGCTGAATTTGAGACAGAGGAGATGGCTGGAGTTGATGAAGGATTATGACCTGGACATTCAGTATCATGCGGGAAAAGCGAATGTGGTAGCAGATGCTCTAAGCAGGAAGAGTCAGATAAATCTGGCATCGATTATCACCAATGAGACGCATCTCCTCGAAGAAATGCAAAGGATGAATTTGTACGTCGGTGCATCCCATGAGTTCGCAGTGGAGACATCATCCCGCTTGATGGGAAATAGTACTAAGGCAGGCGCGTCTGCTGTCGCGTCGATTATCTTGGCTGCGGTCGAAATTCGACCGGAATTACACGAACAGATTCGAACAGCACAACAGGAAGACTCAAAATGTCAAAAGTTCTGACAACATTATGAGTCGAATGCAGACTCGCCATTCCAACTTCGCGAAGACGGTATCCTATGGTTCCACAATCGCATATGTGTTCCGAATGACTCAGAACTGAAGAATCTGATTCTATCAGAAGCACATGACTCGGGGTACACCATTCACCCTGGAGAAGTTAAGATGTATCAAGACTTGAAGCAACACTTCTGGTGGCCAAAGATGAAACGGAACGTGCAACACTATGTCGAAAAGTGCCAGGTATGTCAACAGGTCAAGGCAGATAGACGGAGGAGGGCGGGATTACTAAGACCCCTTGCGATACCCGCCCGAAAATTTGAGTCAATCACCATGGATTTTGAGACTGGATTCCCAAGAACAGTCGGGAGATACGATGCCATCTCGGTGATCGTAGATAGGCTGACGAAGATTGCGCACTTCATCCCGCTTCGGGTCGAGACCTCTGGAAGAGAGTTAGCTGATCTGTTCTTGAAGTACCAATTCAAATACCACGGCTGCTCGCGCAACATTATCTCCGACCGAGACCCCCGATTTACCTCCCACTTTTGGGAAAGCTTCCAAGAAGCCATGGGTACAAAGTTGAGGTTCAGTACCGCGCATCATCCTCAAACCGACGGTCAATCTGAACGAACCATACAAACATTAGAAGATATGCTGCGATCCTGTGCCCTGAGTTTCCGAGGATCTTGGATCGATCACCTGTACCTGGTGGAATTTGCATATAACAACAGCTACCATTCGAGTATCGGAATGTCACCACAGGAAGCTCTGACGGGACAGCAGTGTCGCACACCGCTGTGGTGGGGACCAACAGGTACATACTCACCTACCGGACCTCAGATGCTTGAAGAAGTAGCGGAAAAGACGAAAGTCGTTCTGAGTAGACTTAAATCAGCACAAGAGAGACAAAAGAAGTATGCAGATGTTCATCGACGGCTGTTGGAATTTCCTGAAGGAGATCATGTGTGGCTACGAGTTTCACCAGTCAGAGGCGTGCACCGGTTTGGCGTCTCAGGTAAATTGAGTCCTCGCTATATTGGGCCGTTTCAGATTACACGGCGAGTGGGACCGGTGGCATATGAGCTCGCATTGCCACCAGCATTGGACCGGGTTCATCCGGTGTTTCATGTGTCACAATTACGCCGGTACGTGCGAGATCCATCTCACTGCATTGATCACTCCGATCTGCATGTCCAAGAGGACTTGACATATCAAGAAGAGCCGATGCAAATACTGGACAGAAAAGAACAGCGACTTCGGAGCAAGGTGATCAAACTTGTTCTGGTCAAGTGGGGACGCCATTCAGATAAGGAAGCAACATGGGAAGGGGAAGAAAGTATCCGCGAGAAGTACCCCGAACTATTCGACGATTCAGGTATGAAACTAAGTTCAGAGGACTGAACTTTATCTTAAGGGGGGGAGAAATGTCACGTTAAGAAAATTTTATAATAAAATTTCAATCATTTATTTATTTAGAATGTTTAAAACGGAATCGAAATCTGATCGACGAGCCAGGAATGAGAAATTAAAACACGTTAAATGGGTTTATATTGAGTCTTAGAATTTTTCGGACCATTGATTCATCCTAGCACGGATCGCGAAGCACCCTCTTTGATAAACCCTCACCCCTCTCTCTTCTCCCGTGTGTGTGGTCGGCCAAAGAGAAAGGAAGAGAAAGAACGAGAGAAAGAGAGAGAGAGAAGAAAAGAGAGGGAGAGCTCCGAAATCCCGTCGGATTGCGCCACCGTCCGGGAAATCGAGGTTGAAACCGAGAAGGCAGCTGTAAATCTCTCCTAGCCATCCCGTCGGTAATTTCTCTTTTCCCTTCTTCGTTTGAAAATCCGAGATTTCTCGAATCCGCGGGTTGTTCGTTTTAAAACCGAGATTAGTGTTAGAATTGATTGAACTCTAACTCCTTTGAGCTTCTTATCTCTCGTTTACCTATTTTCTACGTGATTTCGTCTCCCATTTTGGATTTCCCCATTCTAGGGTTTTGATGCCAAATCCCGAATTGAAACGCGGCATTGATTGATTAGGTTAGCCCGACCAACTAGACTTGTTCTCGGTAGGGTTAGCTCTTGATCGGGAAAGGTTAGAACATGTAATGGTTAAATCGAGGTTTCGACCAAATTAGGGTTACACCAACCGGCCAATCGAATTGATGCGTAAACCAGAATAGCGAACCAGTACAGGAATGAGACCTAATTGAGATGGTATACGTGGAATGTAGGTGTAGGCTCGGTTGAGCAAAGGTTTGCGGGACACTCCGAGACGCCTGATCTGTAGTCACGCGGTACGTCTATTGCCAGCAGGTGCGGGATTCTTGGACTTGTTTGATAATTTATATTCATGAATTAAACTGCTTCCAATTGTCATGTTGAACTGCTTGATTGATTGCATAATCGTATTGTTTGAATCATATGCATAATTGTATTAACTTAGAACTGATATATACTGAAATCGCCTTATTACGGGCCGCAACAACTCCCATTACGGGCCGCAATCAATAGCGTAGCTCAAAACATGTACTGAAAAATTCTCTGACTGCTTGACTGCGGGCCGCAATAACCTCATTGTGGGCCGCAATAAAGTCATTACGGGCCGCAATGAACATACCAGGAGAAATGCTCTCTGGCTGAAAATGGAGTGCTTTGTTGCGGGCCGCAATAAGGGCCTGGAAAATGAAAATCAGAGTTGAAAACTTGTGGGTAGTTGAGTGCGAGCCGCAATAACCCCATTTTAGTCCGAAATGAATATTATAGTTGTATTTGCATGCTGAATGGTATATTGTTTGTGTGTGTTCTTTCGTTTTGGAAACTACGGTCGAAAGTCCCCAATAATTTATGACTATCTAGGATGGTCGGTAACGTTTCGAAATCAACGCTGGGCGATGACTCGAAACCATGTGCGCATATGAGAATAATTAATCACTGCTGGGCAGTGATTGATTAAGATCAGTCAATGCTGGGCAATGACTGATCGTGACGGAGACTTTGGGTGACTGTGAGAAAACGATGAAATGGTGTCATATCCAGTCTGGGACAGGAATGACAGTTTGGTTTGACGTATTGCGAATGGACGATTCTGAGCTTATTGCATACGAATTCTTTTTATCTGATTATGAACCAGACCTTAGTTAATGGTTAAGCCAAGCACTGCGGATGGGTGTCAGATAAAGGGTCCAGCTGGTGGGCCATCTGTAGGTGTCAGTGACACTGCAGATGTGGGTTGGATAAAGGGTCCAGCTCGGTGGAACATCCGTAGGTGCTACCAGCTGTAATAAAATGAGTTAAGCCAAAAATATGCGTGTTTGAGATTCATCTTGGAAATTCCGTAACTTGTGTTTCGTTTGGTAAATTGTTGTCGATCATATGCACTTGTTTTATTTATGAATATGCATATGTCTGAACTGCTTTTGTAGGGTTTCATTTTTGAATATAGATTTTGATTGCAAGTCCAATAATCTAAACTGTGGCAAATTTCGCACTGAGAATTCGTTCTCACCCCCACCTTTGGGTTATTTTACAGGATTTGAGGCGTCGGGTTCTGGAGAGGCACGCGAGTTGTAGACCCTTGGTAGTTGCTTCTGTATGGCCTCATCTACCTTTTTGTTGTATAGTTTAGGGTTAAGCCTGATGGTTAGTATCTGTATGAGATACTTTTGTTGTATTATACTTGACTAGACCGTGTACCCTTATATATATGGATTTATGTATATATATATCTTATACTTAGGGATGTGCTTAATAGTAGTTAATTATGCGTAATTGGATTTAATGGGTAATCGCCTTGTGAACATACACGGTTTGTATGTTTACGGCAGGGAACTGTTGCGAACCGTGGCTGCGGGGTGTGACACTGAGGGAAATTTTACTCACCATAATTGAATGGAAGATAGGGGACGGGCATGGTTGCCGGGTGTTTGGCGAGCCCTGGTTTCCAGAGGCAACATCATACCGGCCAGCTTCATCCTCTGACAGGAATCTGAAAATCTGTGACCTGGTGGACCAAACACATGGGACCTGGGACACAGATAGAATAACCCAACTATTTGACATGCAATCCTGTAGCAGAATCACCTCCCTATTCGAGCCGCCGAGACAGGAAGCTGGGGCAGACAAGTTGATATTCACTTCATCTACGAATGGATCTTTCATGGTGAAGGAAGCATATAAACGAATGAGGGGGTCAGTGGATCACACTCCGACAGTCCAGACCCGCCTTTGGAAGCTGGTCTGGAAGGAAGGGTATGCTGTGCCAAGGGTAAGGTTGTTTGTGTGGAGGCTGTTGCAGAATGGCCTACCGCTGAGCAAGATCATTGCTGCGCGCACATCAAAGGGAGATCCTGTTTGTGCCTCCTGTAGTCAAGGAGAAGAGGACCCGATACATATGATGGTTAATTGCCCTTTTGCTAAATCATGTTGGTTTGGAGGACCTCTTGCAATTAAAATTGAGGCCCTCAATTCCGATGACTCCCTCATGACGGTCTTCCTCAACTTGGCTAACATTATACAACTCGAGGATTGGACAATGGTTATGAATACCTGCTGGGCTATATGGCGCTCCCGAAATGACAGAGCCTATGCAGAAAGCTACCATCCTTCATCCAGTTCACCAAATACTTGCAACTTATGAACTCCGAAGCACGTATAGCCAACTCGAGCAGGCACCAGTTGCAATTACCCACACAGCAGCAAAGGTATGAATCTGAAAACATACTCTACAAATGTGAAGTTGATGGCTCCTGGGTGCAGAGCTGGAGGGGGGGGTGGGTTAGGTTTTGTGATCTACAAAGGGCAAGAACTGGAAACGGCAGTATCTAGAGGTATCCGATCATGCTGTGCGATTCAGGCAGAAGCAATTGCGTTGAAAGAGGCTGTCATCTGCGTAGCTGAAAGGGGAATCTCTGAATGCGTATTTTACACTGATAACAAGTCCCTAGCTAAGCTGTGTATGGCACTGCAACCCCCGCTAAAGGCTGACTGGAGAGCTTTCGATGAAATATTTGATGTCTGGAAGAGGATAAAGTCAAATGCAAACTTCAGCTGCAGATATTTTGCTAGACACCACAACGAGATGGCGGACAAATTAGCAAAAAGAGGGTCGCAGGAAGGATGGGATTTTGAGACATACACCTACCCAATACTATTTTTTTTGAAGTTTAGTTAATGCCATCTTTTTTTCGTTTTTTTCTAGACTAGTCTCTCTTTATTCTTGTAGTCATTCTGTCTTGTTTTTGGTCTGCTCGGTTTCTCATAAAGTATAGGTAGGTGTGATGTAGAAAAGGGAAATTTGGATATGTATTACTGACTGTAATCCCGAAATTTGATGAATGAATGCCTAAGGGCTTTTAACAAAAAAAAAAAAAACATCCTAGAAACCCACAAACACAGCTTGACTCATCTGGATACAAACACTCTATTGACCATAATTAAAACACACTCAAAAATCTCAACTAACTAATTAATAACACACAGCCCAAAACTGACCACTTCTCTTGACACGCCTTTTTGACTATGATGCCTTCAGATTATGGACAAATGTAGACACCAAAGTTGTGGATAATTTTGTAAACTTTCCACAGAACTTTGAATCAGCTTAATCCGAGTTTTTATGAGCCCGATATGACCAAAATACTGAAGCGTGTCAAACAGTTGCAGATCTGTCGCTCAGTGGCGGTTTTGGTCAATAAAACAGCCACTGCTGGATTAATTCTCTTTTGTCTAAGCACCTGGATATTCTCTGGGCCTGTTGAAGTGTCGCATATGACATGCCACTAAACGATAAGGTCTATCTGCTTCATGTGTATCAGAATGGTGCAATACGGGCGGTGTCAAAGTTGGTTTTATAAGAAAGTTCAGGGACTATAATTTGAACTTTTCTATGTATTAAAAGGACCAATGTGCATAGGAATAAGCTAAATCAGCCGTTCTAGCTTCTCCTCCTTATGGCCATCCAAAATTAGTCATTAAGCTCGGCTACTAATGAAATTTTTTTTTTTTAAAGAAGGGCTCAACCACTTAGAAAATTCTTTGCCAACAAAAAAAATACTAAACATATGCATGATCAATTTCATATGAAAAAAAAAGTCTGGCCATCTACATGATGATATTTGGCTGCAACTTAAGTGAAGGAATAAGTAATTTATTTCTCACTTAAGCTCGCAAACAAGAACAAGAATAAGAAGAGTATGATAAAGTAATGATGAACAAGTGGTTTATTCATTGAGGCATACAGTCAGATTTGACACATAATTCTAGTATATGAGTAGGACTAGGGTGTTCTTAAGCTCAAGCCTCTTTGTGAGCTTAACTCAAAAATCTATTGGATTGGCTTCAAACAATACATCTAAACTGTTGAAACCGATCCACTTCATGAGTGATGCATTTACATGTCAAATTTATAATTTTTCGACTAGTTTAGTATAAAGTCAAGAGGTAAAAAAAATGATGAAAAATAAAATCATTAAAATAAACTTATAAATTATCTTTTTTTGACCGCTTGACTTTATATTACATTAGTTCAAAAATTAAAAAATTGACATGTAAACGCATCACTCATGAAATAGATCGATTTCAACGATTTGAATGTGTCGTTTGAAGACAATCCGATAGGTTTTTTGAGTTAAGCTCACAAAGGGGCTTAGTGAGCTTAAGAACACCTTAGTAAAATGTGCTTGGAGATCAAATTTTATATTTTTTTGGAAACTTTTTACTATTATTAAGCAAGTTTTAAAATCACTTTTTTCAATGATCTAAAAAAATTTCACAGTTTATTAAAATTAGCAATTTTAAAACTGATTTAATAAATAGTAAACAATTCAAAAAAATATAAAATTTAGTCTCAAAGCACATTTTAGTATAGATATCACATATAACGGTTTGAATCGGTCATTTGAACTTTGAAAATTAGAAAATCAATTGGTAGTACCACGGTTCCGGAACAAACATTTTAATATTAGCCAACCTCTATATATATATAAGTTGGCTAAGGTGCTATGCATAGCATAGAGAGTCTCCATGCTACGGCTCAATATTTGAGTTTTCAAAATCCTAACGGTCAATCCGAACCATTCAATATGATCTCCATATGAATATGTACTTGCAAGCCAAATTTTACATTTTTTACAATTTTTTTACTATTTATCTAGATAGGTAGAAAATCACTTGATCTGAATGGTACAGAATTTTCAGATCAAGTGATTTTCTACCTATCTAAAACAACAGTAAAAAAATTCTAAAAAATGTAAAATTTTGTTTGCAAGTACATATTCATATGGAGATCATGTTGAACGGTTCGGATCGACCGTTAGGATTTTTAAAACTCAAATATTGAGCCGTAGCACGGAGGCTCTCTATGCTATGCATAGCACATTAGACACTTCCTATATATATATATAGAGTAGAACTAGGGTGCTCCTAAGCTCACCAAGCTCTTCGTGAGCGCGACTCTAAAACCTATCGAATTGACTTCAAACGACATTTTCAAACCGTTAGATGTTCAATCTATATTAAAATGTGCTTGGAGACCAAATTTTACATTTTTTGAAATTTTTTTACTATTTATTAAGATGGTTTGAAAATCGCTGTTTTTATTAAAATTCTGCACCATTGGAAAACAGTGATTTTCAAACCATCTTAATAAATAGTAAAAAAATTCCAAAAAATGTAAAATTTGGTCTCCAAGCACATTTTAATATAGATTGAACATCTAACGGTTTGAAAATGTCGTTTGAAGTCAATTTGATAGGTTTTAGAGTCGCGCTCACGAAAGGGCTTGGTGAGCTTAGGAGCACCCTAGTTCTACTATATATATATATATATATATATATATATATATATATATGGCTATAAACACACACACACACACATATATATATATATATATATAGAGAGAGAGAGAGTAAAGCTAGCATAGTCTTAGTCTATCAAGAGTCTTGATACACTTAAATTTAATACCGTCGGATCATTTTAAAAGTTGTGCTATCACAAATCCGCTTTGATGAGCTTTACACAAACGGAAACGGAGAACTTTAATCCTTTTGCTCCGTCGTCTCCTTCCAAAGACTATCCCATCCGGTGGTGAGGCTAGGATTTGCGCAAGGGGTTGGCAAAAACCGGATTCAGGTTCGGATTCAAGACACAATTCAAAAAAATAGCAAGAACTTAAAGGGTACGGTTCGGGTTCGGATTCGGATTTGAGTCGCTGTTTCTCTAATTTTTTAGTCGATGTCTCGCTAATTTTTTTAATCGTGTTGTCTCCGCATCCGCTTGGGCTTTGGAAATTTTGGTTATGAGCTTCGGAGTTCGGACCTCAAAGAAATCACGCTGTATCATTGGACTCAGGGGTAGGCAAGATCAACTAACAGGGGTAGGCAAGGTCAAAGAAACTCAGTTCTAAAAAAAAAAAAAAAATTCAGTAGCCTCGCCTCTGATCCCATCTCCTCTCTCTCCGTCTCCTTTGTCAAATTCTACGCTATTTCTCTTTTTTCCTTCTTTCGTTAACTGCCATTCTTTCCTTGCCTCGCCTCCAGCCGGCTTCACCAATCCTCTAGGATTTCTGTCGCGTGCACAGCCGTTCACTCTCCCTTGCGTGGGCCCTCCTCTCTACTCTCTACTGGCACGTAGTAGACTCTAAACCCTAAACTCTAAACTCTAAAATCACTGTCCTTGGGTTACACGGGGTGCATGCCAAAGGATTAGATTGAATTTTGGTATCATTCAGGTCATATTGACAGCTGAACTCAATTCTGGCTTCATTGCACCGTTGAAAGCTACCCGAGATCAAAATTTGCTTAACTTAGATATGCAAATGGCTCAAAAAATAAATTGTTATAAACTTATAATGAGTCACAAAGTTACATAGTTATCTATGTACCTATTCAAGAAATTTTCATGTCATAGCAACGTTGGAGTTATGGTCTTATTTTGAGAGAAACCCTGCAGTCTTGGTTCGGGTAGTGATTGATTGAAATTAAATTGAAACCCAATATGCTACCCGAATTTCCCACGATGAAAAAATAAACAAGTAGATAACAAAATGTTGAGATCATGCTAGATATATACTAAATATTGCCTACAGCTGTATTATTTATGCTAGTAGATTTCTTTACTAAATGAGCCTGTGATGATTTTCTGAGATTTCTTTCCTATTTCTCAACACATTTCTACCAGAGCAAACACAAGCAATTCCAAATCAAATTAGTTCAGATATGACATTAGTTAACAGCTCCAGAAGTCAGGTATTGCATTGGGAAAAAGCACAAGGATAACACTGCAGTCTTATGCAACAAACAGAATATTTACAAGGGGCCAACATAATGAAAAAAAAAGCAAGTAGATAACAAAATGTAGAAATATGATGTCTATTTAAAAGCCAGGAAGAAGATCGTTGCCGGTTATCCCACAATTTATAAAAAACATAAAATTTAAATGTCCAATACGAGAACCAGTCTTTGGTCTAGCGGCAAAGGCAATGCTCTCCGTGTGGGAGGTCGCATGTTCAAAACCCGGAAGGGACAATCTATTGTGGATATTAATTAGTTGGGTGGCTTGACTTCCAACCTTTACTCAAAAAAAAATGTCCAATACGGACTATTGATGTTCTTCTTTTTTTACGATAGATACATTTACAAAAATTTCAATATTAACCTAATTAGATAAAAGATTAATAAAAAAAAAATTAAGTGATATTATAAATTTTAAGTTCAAATTCAAACACGAGACCACATTGTTTAAATAAAATGCATTTTACTTGATAATTGTTTATTCTTATCAAGATTAATGAGCTTAACTTTGAAAGTAAATGTTGTGATTGAATAAAATTGATTTATTCAAAGTTCTAGAGATTTTTTAATAACAATTAATGAGAAAACTTTATAAATTGGACCAAAGACTCCATCTGTCGGAGACTCGGAGTTGAAGCTTTTAAATAATTTTTTTTTTTGTAATTAGCGGCGATCACAGCTAATAAAATATAGTTTATTTACAGGATTCTCAAATGGGAAATTTTAACAGAAAACTCCTAAAACTATACAATAGCGCCCCGAACGCCGAAATTTTTATTAATATCACTGTAAAAATACAAATTATGAAGAATTAAAAAAAAACTGAGGAATGCAGATTGAATTGAAGCCCCCAAAAACTCAAAAATACACTGTAATAAATATCATATTAGATTTTTGGGGATCTCCAATTCAATCTGTAGTCCCCCCTAGAATAAGGTCACAGCTTGAATTGGAGGCTCTGGTAGTTTTTGGAGACCTCCAATTCAATCTGCGACCTGTTATTTTTCAAAAATTTCAATTTCAGTGGTATTAATAAAAATTTAGGCCTCCAGCGCTTGAGCTACCTCGACTTGCCCAGATGGCCGGTAATAAAATGCAAAATTACTCGCAAAGTGTGGGTCGTTCCCTCGTTTAGAGAAAGCGAGACCACAAGCATATTTCGTCAGTCGTAACATTTATTAGCTGTCTAAACCCTAAACCCTAATATTAATCTTTCGATAAAGGATCTAATTTATTTTCTGCAACTCTTCTTTGTCTTAATTTGGGCCTAGCTATTTTTTTAAGAAAATATTGATGGTAATTAGATATCAATTTAAGAAAATATATTGTATAATTTGGGCCTATTATTACATAATAATAATGTTTATAAAGTTCTCTCCAAATTCTATGCTTTCTTCAACCTTATGAAAAACGTTACAGGAACCTTGACATATTTTGAGCTATGAAATGAGATTCTAACCATATTTTAATGAAACTTCACTCGTATAAATTAGCACAATTAATTTAATCGATAAACAAAGTCAAAATCCTACCATACAAAATTATATATATCGTTTTTACTTGTAAATGTATATCATCCATATTTACAATATATTTTAGATAAACCATAACAATTAATCTTACCTTTTTTTTAGCATACAAAATCATAACAATCTTACTTTTTGACGGTATGTATAGAAAAAAAAATACTGATTAAAAGAAATATATATGAAGTCAATTAATATTTAATACATAACGGTCACTGACTGTACAACGGTAAATGACAATTACAAGTACTGTTTGAAATTTAGTTCATGTGAAATGTCAAGAATATATGAACGACGCATTTAGAATGACAAAACGACACGTTTAGAGTTGATACCCGATTGTTTGGATGACACAAAAATAGTGGCTATTTTAGAATATGAGCTATTCGGAATAGTAATGTGCATCCAAATAATATTTTTAAAGCTAGAACAGTTGCTATTCTCTATTCCTTGTAAATGTTGAAAGAGAGAGAAAAAATATTTCCTTTTCGAATTTCCGCCAACACAGTCCCGAAATAACAAATTTGAAACCACTTCCGCTAAAAGACACTCAAGTATGTTCAAGGACTAATAAAAGAGTTCATATATCAACTATTGAATTTGTACAAAAAAAAAAAAAAAATACTCCGGAGTAGATCCAATGTCCATCGGATTTATTTAGGTTTGATGGGCTTCAAGATCATCCGATCCTCTTTAAGATCCGTGCATTTTTTTTAATATTTGTACACACTCGCATTAATTTTGTACGCACAGATCTTAAAGCGAATCAGAAAGTTCGGGAGCTCATCGACCCAAAAAATATATTCTCCAAAAAAAATTTGTGCCCAAGGAACCTACTCCGTTCTTCAAAAATAATTATGTTCTGCTATTTTTCAGCTCTAACCAGACAATAAACATGTTTGTAAGGCACCAAACTTCTACCAATTATAGCACGGAGGAAAGGGGCGAAAAGATTTGTTGATTATTCTAGCAATGAAATACAAAAAAAAAAAAATGATTATATATGTAGACTCCTCTGTATTTTAGAATATCAAAATAAAAATGAAAGTATGAAACAATACATTTGTGTCCCTCACAGTGCTAAAAACCTAGCACTGTATAACACATGGAACATGTTATTTCATTATTTAATGAAAAGGTTAAAAAAATTAGTCGACATGATCATAGAGACCCGAATAGGTAAAGCAGATTGAACTGTCTAACTGTAGCACCTCAGCTATATCAGACAATCACTGGTGTGCAATGTACCAGCAAAAATCACTCAAAATGGACCCACGCTTTACTTAATTTTGTACCCAAAATGAACCATAATGGACCCAACCCTTTACTATTGGTGCAGCTAAAACATCTTTGACAAGATATTAACATTCAAAAAGGCTAATAAGAAGGAAGAATATCATGCATATATATTATAGTAATGAGCGAATCCAATTAATTCTTGCTTATGTGTTACCCAATTAATCTCATTAATTATCAGAGGAAAGCATGATAAGAGTTCAGTAGTAGGAACAAGGAGTAAACCAAGTTTTAATCTCTGCCAACAAAAGGGCAATACAGACTCTCTGTTATACCATCTTTTATGTCATATTTGTAGAGCAAATCATCTTCCAAGTAGTAAATGCAATTCTCTCCAAGTCCTTTATATTCTACAGCACAAAAGGACGATCCTCGATGCTCATCCAAGAAAAGCACTTGCTCACCGATATCGGCAACTTCAACCCAAGAATCACTTCCTTCGCCACTGTCCAAGACACAGCCAATATATATCGAAGTGTAATTGATCAAGACCGCACATCTTGCGTAGCAGAAGGATCTCTCCATCGGACTCAACCATCCAAAACTTCCAATTATTGTGATCGGGATCAATCGGTGGCAACTCACAAACCAACTTTTGTGTTGTGATATCTGTCACCTTTGTTACCCCCGTTACTCTATCGACAAAGAAAAACCCTCCATTATAGCACAAACTGCCATTACCATTCATTCCTTGTATACTAAACTGGCAAGTTTCTTGATCCTCAAGTCGACACAAAATCATCGTGTCACTGTACGGATGCGGAGCACCATACATAGAGCACATAGAAAAAACTGCAATATGCTTGCACTTCTAGTGGGATCGGGTCCAATCCATTCGACCAATACAATTTATTTTCCTCCAATTGAGGCAGATGAATCTCATCACTCGTTAGAGGGTTCAAAAGAGACCACAAGAACCCGACTT
The DNA here is from genome assembly GCA_025461045.1 of Carex parvula. NCBI lineage: Eukaryota > Viridiplantae > Streptophyta > Magnoliopsida > Poales > Cyperaceae > Carex > Carex parvula. The sequence continues at coordinate 1,218 of JAJGRW010003526.1, read as the reverse complement.
TGGTATGACGGTAGGCGACTAGGTAGTGGTATGATGGTCCTATGAAACACTTCTTGCGTGATCTGATGCAAGTGATGGTAAGGATTTTACCTGAGGATAGAGAGTAGAAGCGTAAGGCCGGGTCATCGGGGTATATTCGATACTCTAGGATCCAAGGGAGTTGGAGAGGAGGATTGTATTCGCACGCACGCCAAGCCTTGCAAATGGCATGAAAGACGACGAAATCATAGAGGTCCGGAAGCTTCTTGCAGATGAGGTGGAGAATCTCCGGTGGAAGGTCGCACCAATCCCTGTTCGGCTTCTCCATTAAAATCCTTGTGAATTAGTTGAATTTTTAAGGGTTTACATTCTATTTATTTGTATATTCTTCTATTTTTAGAGTGGAAGGAAGGGTAAAATTGAATTTAGGATGTTATGATCAGAGCATAAATTTACTATAATAAAGATGAATGCTCAAAATATGAATAAATTGAATTTAAGTTGTGCATTTAGCTCTTAAATAAACAAAATATCATTAGTTTCCTTTTATATATTAATAAAATCTGTTATCAAGTTTTTACTATAACTAGAATAATTGTTTGAAAAGAAAAAAAAAATAGCACTGCCCATCTCTTCATAAGCGTAAATTAAGTATGAAGAGAAAAAAAAAAAACCCTGTTTGCACTAAAAAAAAATCTAATTGTTACTTTCAAAATAGCACTGCCCATTTCTTCATTAATAGATAAACAAAATTATACAAGTCTATTAAAAATAACTGAAATTACACTTAAAATTTGTTTTGAAATAATAAATTGACTTGGTCAACCACAACTCTTCCTCGAATCCTTCTCCTCTAAATACTGCCGACCAAGTACTCTTAGAAAGGGTGAACTTTTTTAGTTAGTGTGAGAGACGAGTTACTTTTATTAGAAAGGGGTGAATTTTTTTGGGAAAGGTGGTATCACGTTAGGAAAGAAATGGAAACAAATTGCTGTAACCGGAACCTGTTATTTCAATTTCAACCGTTAATTGTTGTCAAGATTTGCGCATGAAAACCTTTTTTGTTTGAAATTTGATGTAGAAAAGTTTGAACGGTTGAAATCGGAATAACTCATATTTATTTCCGAAAGAAATGGAATGCTGCTATAAATGCTATTTTGGAATATGTATCCTCCCAGTTCCAGCTACTGACTGAGTACAATTAGTTTTCATTAATTTTCAACCGAGCGAATGAATTGG
>JAJGRW010003525.1:0-15118 GCA_025461045.1 Carex parvula | reverse complement strand
GTGGAGAGCACAGATTCGGATGTGGATAGAATATGTCCACCAAGTGGCATCTTCTCCTACACCTAACGGCGCAGCAATTCATTTCCATGGTTAAAGGATGGAAAAGAAAAATTCCTACAAAAGTTAGGGGGTCTCTGTTTTGATTATGATGTGGATGGAATATATAGGAAGTGTCTACGGTGCTATGCATAGCATAGAGGCCTCCGTGGCTACGGCTCAATTTTTGAGTTTTCAAAATTCTAACGGTCAATCCGAACTGTTCAACATGATCTCCATATGAATATGTACTTGCAAACCAAATTTTTCATTTTTTAGAATTTTTTACTATTTATCAAGTCACTTTGAAAAAACAGTAATTTGTACACAACAGTAAAATCTTCTGGACCATTGGATCAGCAATTTTCAAAGTGGGTTAATAAATAGTAAACAAATTCTAAAAAATGTAAAATTTGGTTTGCAAGTACATAGTCATATGGAGATCATGTTGAACGGTTCGGATCGACCGTTAGAATTTTGAAAACTAAAAAATTGAGCCGTAGCACGGAGGCCCTCTATGCTACGCGTAGCATATTAGCCAGATTCGAATATATATACATATATGTGTGTGGATATTTTTCATGTGTAATCATTAAGGGGCGAAATTAGAAAATTAAGATTGTTTGTGTTGAGTAAGTTGTGATAATTTAATTATATTTTATAAGGGGGTAAAAGATATATGTACTTATAAAAAATTTAAATATAAATGATAAAGTTGTTAATTTTTAATTCATAAGAGTAGCTTAGCGACCCGATCTAAGCTTTAGATTTGTCCCTATAACCATTAGGTTCTATCAAATATGAAGTCTAAAATTATAAGTATAGGGTATATGACAATGAAATTATTTAACAATCATGACAACATATTCAACGTTTATCAAATCAAATTAAAAATGTTTATTTCGAAGGTTATTATATATGGTTTTTAATTAAGTTTAACTATTGAAAATATTTCCTCCCAAAATTATAATATATCTTGTTTCTTCTATATATGCTCCAATTAATCATGTTATGGTACATTAAAATGTGTTGATCATATCAATTGTTATGGTTAGAGTGGGGAAAAATGGCACGGCAGAGCCGGCTCCGTCACGGAATGGCACAGTTACGGCACAGAACGGCACGGCACGCGTGTCAGTTACGTGTCCGTGACTCGCGTGTCCCGTGCCGTGACAATTTGCATGTCGTGCTCATCTTTTGAAACTTTGGCACGGCACGGCACGGCACGACACGTAGTGACGCGAGTCACGTGTAATTAGGACCATTAGATATTGATTTAATGGTGAATCTTGAATAAACTAACCTAAATTATGATTAAATGATCACGCGAGTTACACGAGTCACGTATGGTCACGGCACGTTTAGGCACGGCGTGACTCACGTGGCTTGACCATTCGGCGTGCCGTGATCACCCCTTAACATTTGGTCACGGTACGCACGACACGTGAAAAATTAACTTGATCACGGCATGACACGAGACTAAAATCACGGCGTGTTAGTCACGGCACGGCACGGCACGTTTTTTCCACTCTTTCTTTTGCGACACAAACATAAGCCAATTTTTAGAAATAACAGTCTCCAGCAAGATGTTTTGTTCTAAAAATAATTATAAAAGTAGATTATAAATTGGCACTTTCTCAATTATATTGTATATACTATATATATATTATTAAAATATTGACAAAATTGTAACCATCTCAATTTAGAGGAAGGTTCAAATGTATCATGATTTTGTGCTCCAATATACTCCACATTCTTTATCTCTGTTTTAAAGTCTGAACAGTCAATCCGAACCTGCTCAACATGATCTTCATAATAAAATATACTCGGAGACCAAATTTTATATTTTCTAGAATTTTTTTACTATTTTTTAGATAAGTACAAAATCACTGTTCCAGAATCTTCTTAAAATAGTGATTTTGTACCTATCTAAAAAAATCTAACAAAACATAAAAGTTTGGTCTCCGAGCATATTTTATTCTGAAGATCATGTTGAGCGGTTCGGATCGACTGTTCGGACTTTGAAAACGGAGATAATGGATGTGGAGCATATTGGAGCACAAAATCATGATGCATTTGAACCCTCCTCAATTTATGCGTATATAAACAAATATTTGCTTGAGTTTTACAGTTGAAGTCTTTTAACGACCTCTTAAGGTAATTATTCTCTTCATTATGAACCATGCATATATATACCTATAAGTTTTGAAATGATTCTTCCCAATAAAAAGAGATAAGACCCAGATAAAGCTTAAGAGGAATCATTTTTATCCCTTTCTTTGTGCATCCAAACCGTTGTTGGTAAACCGTTGTTGTGCATCCAAATTTTGAAATGATTCTTCCCAATAAAAGAGGAACACTTCCCAATTGATGCACAAAGAAAGGTAAACCGTTGTTGCTAAGATAGCACAATTGAATTAAGAAGAAATCATGCTGTCAACGCATATCATAATTCAATTAATAATTCGACAAAATTCACATGAATTATTTATATGTGAGTGACTAATGTAATTTATTTAATTATTTGTTAAATCCTTAATTTAATAGGATATCATGTATTACTTACCTGCTAAGAATTCAACAAATAATGTTTACAGAATAATGAAATATTATGTATATTGTGAGTTGTTATTACATCTATATGCATATATTCAAAGTAATTTAATTAATATGGCTCAAGTATGTGAATTACATTAAATATATAATGCTCTTAATTTCTATTTGCATAATACAAAATCGTAATATGTTTATTCATGCTACAAGTACTTGTCATAGAAAAGTAGAAATTTTCTACCTATCTAAAAAATAGTAAAAAAAAATATATAAAAAATATAAATTTGATCTCGAAAAATATTTTCATATTCTTATCATATTGAAAAGTTTGAATTGAATATTTGAGCTTTAAAATCAGAGACATGACCGTAACGTAAAGTAAGAAATGACTCTTACTACATAAATCACCATACTTTTAGTTACGTAATTAATAATGGAGTTGGCTACGGTGCTATGCAAAACATAGAGGGCCTCTGTGCTACGGCTCAATATTTGAGTTTTCAAAATCCTAACGGTCAATCCAAACCGTTCAACATGATCTCCATATGAATATGTACTTGCAAATCAAATTTTACATTTTTTAGAATTTTTTTTACTATTTTTCTAGATAGGTAGAAAAACACTTGATCTGAATGGTACAGAATTTTCAGATCAAGTGATTTTCTACCTATCTAAAAAAATAGTAAAAAAATTCTAAAAAAAATGTAAAATTTGATTTGCAAGTACATATTCATATGGAGATCATGTTGAACGGTTCGGATCGACCGTTAGAATTTGAAAACTCAAATATTGAGCGTAGCACGAAGGCCCTCTATGCTATGCATAGCATATTAGCAATTTCCATTAATAATATATACATATAGGCATGTGAATTATGTACTCATGAATTAGCTTCTTAGGACCCAACCTATTGACAGTGGAGAAGGGGTGGTTTCACATGTAGCCCATCAATTAACCCTTAAAAGGAGAAATGAGGTGCACGTGAAGGTCCACAATTGGACCTATATAGTGCAAAGGCTAGGATCATGGACCTATTAATTTACCATTTGGTGACATCTCCAAAAATTCCTTTACACCATGCATTTGAGTATCAGGAGGATGTGGTACCAAAATAATTGGCTCAATTTGATGTTAATTTTTTTTCTTTCTCAAAAGCTATATATAGACACACATACATATCTATACATATAATATACATATGTACATACATACATATACTATATATAGTATATATATATATATATATATGAGTCCGGCTAATACATTTATATAAGAACTTCAACACAATATGCTTATAAGTTTGTTTTTGCAGTTTCAAAGTCCAAACAGCCGATCCGAACCATTCAACATGATATCAATATCAAAATGTGCTTGAAGACCAAATTTTACATTTTTTGAAATTTTTAACTATTTTTTTAGATAGGTAGAAAATCATTGTTTATTATGATACATAATCCTCTGAATCAATGGATTTTCTACCTTAATAAATAGTAAAAAAAATAAAAAAATGTAAAATTTGATCTCAAAGCACATTTAATATGGAGATCATGTTGAACGGTTCAGATTGACTGTTTTGTTTGGACTTTAATTTGGAGATTGATTTTTTTTATGTTTTATTTTATATAAAAATGATAATAATGTACTTGATCTTTATATCCCAATATTCAAAATTCTATCTTCACCCTTGAGGCCTTGAGTGCCAGTGCAAACATGAAGTAAAAGAGATGGTTTCAAGTACAAGTCCTTAATTAAACGAGATAAATCTTATTATTAACCAGGCTTAATTAAAAAAAAAAGATTAATTCTGTAAAACAAATTAAAATTACCTCTTTTTACCTCTTTTTATCTGAAACCTTAATTCCTATATGAACCTTAAGGCATCTATACTGTAGAATTAAGCCTTCTTAATCTTTTGGATTAAAATTTAATCCTACTTTTCCAAAGAGATTTGCATGATGATGATGTTAATCCAATTTTTAATATAATAAATTTTCCAGCTTGAGCTCCCTTCTTTTCACGTTGAGGTGGACCACACCATGTGATTTCTCAAAATATAGAACTAGTTAAGTTTTCTGTGACTCTTTCCTTTAGTAAAGGGTGGTTTTAGTTTAATATTTCTTCCGATTTCTTTTAAATTAGAACTCGCCACACATAGGTCTACAAAGCCGGGGAAAGTTGACTTGTTAGATCAAACAATTAATGAAATCGATATATGCCATTGGATTTTGACAGCACACAAATCTTAAGGCAATGCAACCAGCGCCAGATGGCAGTGAGAGAAAAAGGGGCTAAACATCTCTCGGTAAATTAAAATTTTATAATTTATCCATTACATTTATCTTTTTGTATGCATTAGTATATTTTTAGCTCCCTAAATAAAATTACAAAATGCTTAATTTTCCAAACTCTTCAATCTCAGTTTTCTAGTCCGTTCTAAATGCAACATCTGTTTTGTAATTAGCTTCCTAGAAAAATTACAAAATATTAGATTTTTCAATCTCTCCAATCTCAATTTTCTAATTTCGTTCTGAATGCACCTGAGATATATACTCAATATCCAGCCGAGCCAAAATTATTTCAGTGTCTATTTGAATTATAAAGGATCCGTTTTGAGATTTGTGTCAGGTTAAAACAGACGATGCAAATCTCATTGTACACGGTAAGGTACCACACTGGATCTGAACTCTATGGAGCTTGCACAAATCTTAATAGACATAGATCTTCACTAGATCAGAATAAGATCAAAATAACTGAGATGAGGAATAGTAATGCATATGATGTGGTTTCCATGTTGTGGCGCAGATACTAAAAGAGTTGGTCCCACAAAAATATAAAATATACAAGCAGATTGGGTCCCATGCAGCCGACATTGACTAGCCAATGAATGCACTGAAAGAGAAGCTCATGTATAGTATATATGCACCTAAACTGCTTCATAGTTAAGCAAGGTGCCAGCTTGGGAGATGCAAAGAATAAGAGATTACCATTACAAGTATACTAGTTTATAAAAAAAGATATTGCATTTTTTATGTATACTATACTTAATTATATACTTTATTACATACACAAGCAGTAAACTATTTATATCTAGCTTGAGATTTAATGGGAGCACAGGTGTATTTTATACCTCATACATGAGCAGTAATTTTCTACAGGAGCAGTGTATTTTATAGTTTATACCCCATCAATACAAATTAGTAATTTTCTCCTGTATATTTTATAAATTTTATAAGTGTTTATATGATTTAGACCTCCTCATAAATACTAAATGTGTGATGTAGCTTAGAACTCTACTTTGTATAGAGACTTGAGTTTCAAATTCCAGTTACCACATATTATACAATTTATTTACATTTAAGCCAGGGGCTAGCTTGAGAAATGAGAGATGCTTATAATAAGATTTTCACCACACAGAAGTACACTAGCTAATTTATAAAATATCTGCAAAGGTTGTTGTATATACAATTAATGCTTAACTATACCTCATTACATACATGAGCAGTCAATTAATTATAATTTGCTTGAGATTTGAATAATGTATACAGTCAGGGCAGATTTAAAAGGGAGCTCGCATAAATACAAATTAAGTAATTTTATCCTTTATATTTTATATTTTTTTTACATGTGTTTATATGGTTCGGTCCTCCAGCTTAGAACTCGAATTTGTGGCCATGGAGACTTGAGTTCAAATCGCAATTGTCACACATTATACAATTTACATTTAAGCAAGGGGCTAGCTTGAGAAATGAGAGATGCAATAGAATAAGATTTTCATCACACTGAAGTACACAAGTTATAAAAGATCTGCATTTGTTGTATATACTATATACAACACTTAACTATGCTTGATTACATACATGAGCAGTCAACTAATTATATCAAGCTTGAGATTTGAATAATGTACAGAACAACAATATATATATAACATTCATTTAATATATGAAAGAAACAACTAAAGTGAGAAATTTTTTATGTGGTCCTAGTTCTTGCAAGTTGCAAACTACATAGTCAGATGCTATTTGTTGGTAACTAGAGTCTGATGTGGTCCTTGTTCTACTCCTGGTTCCTGATCAAGTTATTAAGGTTTCAAGGAGATAAATTTGTATTAATTTGACTTTTATGTATATGAATTTGAAAGCCTTAACATGATTACATCTATCTTTAAAACGATCCCTTCCGTTAGCTTCCACGTGTCAGAAGCCCAAGCCCTTGAACTCAAAAGAAATGTGCGGTCCCGGCGCAACACAAGTGATGCTAAATTAACTAAACATGCTGTATTGATGTGTAAAGAACAAGCAGCCAACATATTATAGCCAATATATAGATTAGTGTTTCCTCAACTTTAAATTACTTTTAAGAAAAGGTAGTGTCCCCTTTCCTAGGCCATATAAATACCCATGCATCCATGAACTTTGTATTGTTGTGTTAGAAACACAATATCAATATTAGCAAGTGCTAAGATTTAAGCAACAACCTTGAAGCTAGTTCAAACTAGTGGAAGGTTGTGTGCAAAGGAGGCACAAAAATGGCCCGAGGAAAGGTGCAAATGAGACGGATAGAGAACCCGGTGCATAGGCAGGTTACTTTCTGCAAACGGCGTGCTGGCTTGTTCAAAAAGGCCAAGGAGCTATCGGTGTTGTGCGATGCGCAGATAGGAATCATAATCTTCTCTTCACATGGAAAACTATATGAGCTTGTCTCTAATGGGTAAGAGAAGCCTCCATAAAATTTTCATAAACAAAGAAAAATTAAGTCTCCATATGAAAAATATATAGGTGTTTCTGCTAATTACATATCTCTTTAAGCCTCCATATATGAAGAAGTGGTGTTTCTGGCAATTACATATCTCCTTCAATTATTTTTATAATAGATAACATTTGTCCAAATTCCTTTTCTCTTTAAAATAGGATATTTATATGTTGGTTTTTAAAATAGGATCTGTTTAATTAACACCCACTTGTTCTTCCTCAATTCAAGAATCTGCATTAATTAATGCTACAATCTTAGACCAGAAATTGCATATTTGACATGTTTCTATTTAATGTAAAATTCAGCTAGCTAGTGATGCATGTTTCTATTTATTGTGAACTTTGAAATAAACAAGTTGGCAAAAATATCTTTTCTCATATATATATAATGGCCTAAAATTGTATCTTCATCTATCTTATATAAATTAAATATCGAAGAACAATGGATGATTTGCTTGATAAGTACAAGACTGCAAGTGGAGAAGCTCAAAGTGAAGGAAGTGAAACCAACCAACCACAGGTAAATACAATTTTTTCTCTGTCGATTTTACCCCCTACATTTTTTTCATTCTCTCTGTATTATGCTCTTTATAGGGAGTTTGGTATATATGCATTATGATTTGTTTTACTTTTATTAAGCAGAATATATTGATGTTTTATGTATAGGCTAGCTTCATGCCTTATCCCATGTTATGTAGCCATGAAGATAAGGGTAGTAGTTGAAGTCAAACTCGACACTTTTTCTACAATTCCAATTTACTTTTCTCCAGAACAAACTTTTATTTTGGTTTTAAATGAGAGGATAAGCTCTCAATTACTTCAGAATATTATTGACTATTGCCTAAAAGTTAGAGAGAATAATAACCATTAAAGTGCTTGTGAACTTTTTAACTTTTTTGAACTTCTGCACTTCTAATTAATTACTTGGCAGATGTGGAAAGGTTTACTTCATGTGATAGTAATTTTGTTTAGAAAAAAAAATTATATACCAAGATTATCTCAAATTTTAAATTTGGGAATGATTTTCCTTGAAGAATTCACCTAATAATACCAGCACAACTGCTAACGTTACTGAGAACCAACATTTGGTATAGTATCAAAGGACAATATTCTCTATGATCACTGATTCTAAAAAAACTGCTAATTTTACTAGCAATTTTGTTATTTCTAAAAATGTAAACTATATTTTGCACAATTGCATATGAATGAACCGCTAGTAACGCTAGGTGCTTGAGGATAACATGATCCCGCGCTATCGGTGCACTAGCTAAAAAAATTATCCTAAATTTTTTTTAGCAGACTTCTTGATTATCATTATCATACAATGTTTTGAAATTTATTTTGGTTTATATTTCAGGATGCTGAGAGAGAAGCCATGATGCTTAAGCAAGAGATCAATCTGTTGCAGAAAGGCATGAGGTTATCTTTTTGCTATTATACACTATTAAAATGGTTTCTTAAATATACTGACAAAATTTCATTATGCTTAGGTATTACTATTAGTGAAGTATTTAAATATGCATTACACATGCTTAAGACAAAAGTTATAGTGTAACATATATCTTGTAATGCATAATAGTTGTTTATTCTTGATGTTATACCCACAAAAGGTAGTAGTGTTTAGGCCCTGTTCGGCCAACTCCTGTTGCTGTGGGAAAAAAAAAATTCACTCAGAGTGAATTTTTTTTCCCCAAGCGCACAATAAAATTTGGTTCAAAAATTTTCTAATCCTACGCCCACGCCCATTCCCAAGTTGGCGCCAAACAGGCCCTTAATGATTTAGATTTGGGCATTCACATAAAATTCATACATATAATTATATGAATCTATCAGTAATTGGATTTGTATAAAATGTGTTATAGGTACATGTATGGTACCCAAACAACTGAACATATGAATCTGGAAGAACTACATGCCTTGGAGAGGTACTTAGAGATTTGGATGTGCAACATAAGATCAGCAAAGGTACCTCATTTTTATGTATTACGATATATATGTATATTCTATCAATCTGCAATATGCGAAAATAGAAGCTCGAATCAAATGCTGATCGCAATTTGAACTTATATTTCCCAGATGCAAATGATGTTTCATGAGATTGAGTCACTGAAAGCAAGGTTAGTTTCGGTTCCTATGTTTTTCAAAAAAGATTTTATAAGTAACATATACCAGTAGTAATTTCTAAATAAAACGAAAATAATTCAGTTAATTTTTCTTACAACATGATGAAATGTCTCATATCACTTGCATTTTGCTAGTTCAAGTATTGTTTTGAGCAAAATGTATGAAATAATAGGATTATTCTAGTAATAAGAAACTTAAAAGGAAAGTAAGTAATATTTTTTTCTCGTTCGGCTACTAATAGTTGTGGTATTACAGGAAGGCATACTGAAGGCAGCAAATATGTTACTCCAAGAGACGGTACTTCACAATTCCTAACTAACAGTTAATTTTACATCGACAAAATCAAAATAAAAGGGAAAGAAATCTATATATATTGCACCTAATTTAATACAATTATAAGTTTTTACTTTTCAAAAGATGTGTATGATCATATTGTTTGTTCATAAAGTCTCATATTATATATGTTATTTGAAATTTGTAGCAGATAGTGGAGCAACAGAATGTACCGATAGACGTACCGCAGATGGTTGTTGCGGATCAAACGGGCATTTTGGAGCCCCGCATATTGCTGACATTGTTAACCCGCTAACTGTGTATTCTGACTATTCCTATTCTTATTCTGGTTTTAGGGGCTCAGAAATGGGCTATTCTTACTGATTCCAATAAAATCCCCTAGGGACATCTGTTTAATAACAATAATAGAGGGGCCTAGGTGTAAAACATGTCTGTTTCTGTGAGCTGTAGTACTTCCTACTGGTATCTTGTACAGATAATGGGTCCCTCTTTAGCATTTACTGAGATGCTACTATTATTATTATGTATTCATGATCTCTTGTAATTTGTGAAACCTTTTAGATATTTTCGATTTCGTTCTTGTATCTTAAACCAGATTATTTGTGCTATTTATGTTTGATATATCATTCTTTGTTTTATTAGTTGATCAGTTATCACATCTCTTCTCTCTCTCTCTCTCTCTCTCTCTCTCTCACTCTCACTCTCACTCTCTCTTCTTATTTTTTTTATTTATATTGAACTAGTTATCAGATCAATTACTCTTTTAGTAAATAGAAAACTAAAATAGTTGATTGATCAGGTATTGAATTACCTATGAAGTAATGTGCAGTAGCCTATTATTTTTCACCAAACTGTTGTGCTGTATTGACATGGGCCTCAAAAAAGTTTGGTCTTCACTGCAAAAGTAAATAAAACAAATAAATCAATTTCATGATGACTTTTAGGCCCATCCAGCCCAATATTAAATTAAACCAATATAAGCCTTCCTTTGAACACGCTTTTTAAAAGACAACCAAACTCATTCATCCTCTTTATACAATTTTCACATTGAGAACTCCTTGTTTTAAATACAAAATGCTGCATATTTGTCTGATATAGAGGCTACTAATGGCCAATATTATCAGCAAATTTTAGAGACAAGTAACAACATCTCTTCTCCAGCTTTTTCATCAGGAAACATGAAACAAAATAAACAGGCTAAATTATCATATCTAAGGCAATGTAAAAGTAAAATAAAAATGAAAAATATTATTTTCCTTTTAAAGTCACATTCAAGGAGGAAACCAACATTAGTCCTAAGTATGAGGCACAAACCAAAACCAGAGAAACTTTAAAAAAGAGTGAGATTCAAGTTCAACAGGCAACTGTTTTTACACAGACTCTCGATTTATTCAGGAGTAATGACACACAAAAAAAATTACGAACTAGGAACACTGCAACTTGACTTCAGTTGACTCGTTGAGTTGCAATATCGCTTCAAGCTTTCTGGCTCCCTGTAGAAAGAATGCAAATTAAATTAATATTCCAACAACTAAAATATAGCTTCAAAATCTGCAATTAATCCAACAAAAAATTAATGCACAAGGCTCACAATTTTTCAAAGCAGTTAATATAATGCCAAGAGTGAGTCTATGGTACTATGCATAGCACGGATTGGTCTGTACTAGGGATCAATATCTCCGTTTTGAGAGTCCAAATAGTCGATCTGGACCATTCAACATGATCTCCATATGAAAATGTACTTGTAGATCAAATTTTAAATTTGTTTACAATTGTTTTACTATTTTTTTAGATAGGTAGAAAATCACTTGATCTAAAAATTCTAGACAATTCAAAAGTAGTGATTTTCTACCTATCTAAAACAATAGTAATAAATTTCTAAAAAATGTAAAATTTAGTCTGCAAGTACATTTTCATATGGAGATCATGTTAAACGGTTCAGATCGACTATTTGAACTTTGAAATATGGTATAATTGTCGTTTACATTCAAGGAAAACACTTCATTTTTCATTGGTATCAAACTAACAATAGAAAAGCAATGAACTTTCTCTTAATACAAAGGAAAGTCAGCCAATTACACTCAACTAGCAAAGAATTCACATCCCCTAAGACATCTCAAATTTTGATTTATCCGTACAAAATCGGAACCGTTCGGCACGAATTTAAAGCAACCCATTTTATATTAATATTGCCCGTGCATCTAAATAGGCACCGAAAGCACTTTTTGGCCCGGTTTTGACATAAACTGGAAAGTTGAGATAACTCAAGAGCATACGGACCCACCAGCAAAATCACATAAAATTAAGTAGAAACAAAAGCCACATGACCTACGCCTTCTGTATTAGTTGAAACATCTAATAAGCAGCTCATATGAACTTAGAATGAAATATCACAACTGCTGAGCTTTGTTTTGCTTCAATTTGAATCTAAAGAAAACCATTTAAGAGTTGACATACTCCACTACATTGGTGTCTAGTAAAAGACATGCAGGCTATTAGGTGCAAATATAATATATGTGGGTCTTATTGCAAAATTGAGTTACACAGAGAGAGAGAGAAGAGACCTAGGGTTTTGTCTTCCCACCAATAGAGAAAGCGAAGGTTGGCTTGTTGTTTATCCATTTTGTATAACCCGTACCAGTGCTCTGCCACCTCTGACCCAAATACCGCTCCACAGACTGCCCCAAATCCCGTTGCCAACAAAACACCTTGCACAATTTAACATACAACAATTTTATCTAATATTATTCCCAAATGAAAATAGTCGTCAGTAACAGTTTCCTATTCCCTTTTTTCTTCATAAAGATACTACATTTGTTACATAATTTTAGCAAAAATCAATTGGATTTATATGAAATTATGGGTATATATATACCGTGTGGAGCCTTGGAGTATTTCATAGCAATGCCTCCCAAATGCCCAGCACCAATTGCAGCTCCACCTAGTGCAAATTTCCTCGATTCCCTCAAAGCCTTCAACTGCAAATTAAATTAATCCAGAAATTTATGTGAAATTAATTCAGAAAAGAACAAATTGGGAACTCTTCTATCAATCAACAACTAAACTGGTGAGACCTGAGGTCCGTAGACGGGATCGGAGGCGATGAACTCGTCGACGTCAGCATCGGTCCATTTGGGGAGAGGCTGGTCGCGACCGTAGGTCTTCTTGAAGTAGTCTAGAAAGGACAAGTTCTTCTTCCAGTGCTCCTTCACCTCCTCCAAGTACTCTAACGCCATCTCGTTTCCTCTTCTCTCGATCTCGATCTCTCTCTCTCTCTCTCTATCAATTTGTTTTTGTTTGCTTGCGGCGAGATTGAGAAATAGGAAAATTATACTGGGAACAATGATTTCTATTACCTAAGGTAACAGAATATTTCGTTTAGATCTGGACCGTCCAATTAGAATCGGCACGAATATTAAAGTAACCTCGTGCTTTCCACTTTGGGCCGGTTTGGCCCAGATTCGGATCACACGGTCCAGATCTAAAAGAGGTGAGGTGTCATACCTCAGAGGAATGAACCAATTTGGGTATTGGGATTTTGTTTGCTTGCGGCGAGATTGAGAAAGAGGAAAATTATACTGAGAACGAGAACAAGGATTTCCTATTACCTAAGGTAACATAATATTTCACTATAGATATGGACCGTCCGATTATAATTTGCACTAATATTGAAGGGCCCGTAGTTTGATCGGACGGTTAGAATCCGAACAGAAATATTCTGTTAACTTAGAGGATACAACTAGTTGTGATTATTAGTGCAACTGAATGATGGGCCCCATTGCGTAAGAGGGTGAGGTGTCAAAACCCCATATGATGTTGAACTATTTATTACGGTGTTTATATGTACGCAGTAGACCACGTCCAACGATAGTCTTGATAAAAATATGAAATGAAGATTTACGAGCATCTTTATTTATGAAATGGCAAACGATTACATGAACATTTTATAGTAATTACTTCTTAATAAAATTTAATCATTTTAATTTATGTAATTTTATTTTAGTTAAGTTGAATAAATTTGTGATTATGAATTTGATCTCTTTAATTATCGACTATAAACTGATATAATAATTTTAGAAAAATTACAAAATCAGTTAAATTCGTAATCATGTAACATTTTATAATTAAATTATATTAATTATACCAGTATTTATAATTTTTTACAAGTGGATTCAAATTGCTTTCAATCTTGCCAACAAAATTTTTATTTTCTCCATTTACCTCCAATGGAGAGGTTCACAAGTAATAAACAAACAAACTTTTCAGTTTAAATCCGGTTTGTTCGTTATATACTAGCACGAATCTTAAAAAAAAAACTCCGTACATTACAATTTTGAAACAAATTGATCCGAATTCTGATCGGACGGTATGAATCGAACTAAAAAATTATGTTACCTGACATATGAATTGAGCTGTGGAATAATTTAGTGACCTAAATGCAAGGATGGATAACAAGACCTTGGATGGCCCATAGTTTTTGTAAGAATACAACAACATTATTGATTATTGCAAAACATATTAGGAGAATGATAAAACCAACTCATATAATTAATCGAAGGTACCTCAATTTTTTAGTTTGAATTGTGTTCGTTTGTTGTATGTTAGCACGAATCTTAAAGAGATTCCGTACTTTGTAATTTTGGACCGAATTGGTCCGAATTCTAATTGGATGGTCTGAATTAAAACTCAAACGGTACATTACCTCAGAAGATCCAAACTCGGGAATCCGCCTCCCTCGAGATATCTCAACTTTTGAGTTGATACTTGTAAAAATGGAGCCATTTAACACGAATTTTGAAGCAACCCATTTTTTATTAGAAACCGTTTAAAATCTGACTCATATATCCATCAACTCAAAAATTATTTTTATCTGGACACTTATTTTGTGGCACTTATTTCCATATATGTGGGCACTTATATATTTTGTGGCAAATATTTCCATATTGCCCCTATCATAAGGTACTAAATATTTTTGATGACGAAATTTATTCCGAACTTTTATCTTCCTCTTTTTATCATTTCTTATCCTATTGTTTTGTAGATATTCATGCAATGCAAATTGAAATCGTCCTTTACAATATGCAAAAATAGTTTGCAAAATCTAGAATTGTATTGCTTTGATAGTTAATTTACACCTTAGACCAATGAAACACACATTCTGTTATATAGTATAGATTTGAATTTTATGCCTTTTCAATTACACCAAAAACAAATAAAAACGAGAGTTGAAATATAAGATGAGACTATTATGTATTGTTTGTTATTTATTGAAATAATATTCTCAATTTCAAACATTTGACAGTTGATAGGCCACGACCATGTGCATTTTTTTCAATGAATTTTATAGTTTAGTTTTATCAAAA
>JAJGRW010003524.1:0-65511 GCA_025461045.1 Carex parvula | reverse complement strand
AGACCATACATTTTGATACGCAACAAATAAATATTAACAGATTGTTTATCAAGAGTAATAATAATAATAATAATAAAGAATATAGGTGCACATAAAAATAGAGAGGCCTAAAATACATCCAAAAAACAAATATATTAAATGCATGCATAAAAGAACCTCAGACACAAATCTGAAAATATGTTGTCTGGCATAAATATCTATAGATACGAACATAAACAAAATATAGTTGTTATAGAAATAATAGAACTCAACTTAGATCATCTTCACGTCTAAAATTAATTAAAAATTGTCATGTTAGATTAGAAATTAGAATTAAATGTTCAATGTAGAATTAACAATTAACAATTAATTAGCAAATAAAATTAGAAAATTTTCCTTTAAATACAACTTGCTAATTAAATTCCCATACATCACAGAAATTGAAATAAAAATATCACATTATATTAGAAATTAAAACAGAAATATCACATTAAATTAAACAAAAATTTAATGGGCATCAGATCAAATTAGGTCCAATGTTATATATATATATGTACCGTTCTATCCTCTTTGAGAACCCTAGGGCTAGGTATAAGTGTGAAACCTTCAAGAACAATTGGTCTAGAGCCAAAAAATAAAATGAAATAAAATAACATTTTGAAAACTTAATCTTTAGGTTGACTTGTTATGAAGTAAACTGAAGGGTACTGTTTTCTTTAATTAGAATTGATTTTATAAATCCAAATTTGTTATCAATGATCCTCCATGGATTCATTCAAACATAACAGTCTACCATTTGAATTTTATATTTGATCCTCATCAAATATTAAATGCACCCGTTCATGGTATATTTCGTATGCACCACATTTTACCAAACTCAAGAGGCAACCACAACACATTCAAAGAAATTACACACATAATACAATAGCTCACTCAAAAAAGTGTGCATCGGTTCAAGAGGGTACATACAAACTTAATTAAAAGAAGGGGAAATTTCTTGTATACCCTCAAAAACTTCAAAATTACGTATTCCCCCCTCTAAATTCATAATCATATTTAATATTCTAAATTTTAAAAAACTCACCAATTTACCCATTTTATTGTCTTTTTATCAAAACTTATTTTAAATTTATGAAGTACCCATTTTGCCCTTCATTAAAAAATAAAAACTAATAGGCATGTTTCAGAAACATGTCAGTTTTTTAAGTTTTCAAAAATTTAAATTGAGTTTTAATAGAAAAGACATTAAAATGGGTAAATTTGTGAGTTTTTTAAGATTAGAAGGGTGAATAAAATATTACGAACTTTAGAGGGGAAAATACGTAATTTCCAATTTTTTGAGGGGTATACATGAAAGGAAAACAAAGTACAAATACAAGAAACAAATTAAGCCGATCCGAATTCATTAAACCACTTCTCGTGTTTTTGAATATCATTTGGAGAAACACTTCTCTGTACCTTTGCAAGTGCCTCTTCGAAATCGCACATTGCCACGGGATCTTTTGAAATATCATCTTTAGACATGCTTTTAATCTCATCTCTTGTTTTCCCGGCAATTTTTCGACGCATGCCATTCATAGATGCGTCACGGCAAACATTCGTGAGGTCATCTCCACTGTAGCCTTCTGTGCGACGGGCCACTTCTTCTATGTTTACATCTGTTGCCACCTGTCAGAGAGGAGAGAGAGCAAATGGTGAAATTATGTTCTGAGTCCTGTTATATATCAGCAATGTAAAAAAAAGAAGAGTAATTTAATATTTACCTCGACAGTTCGTAAATTGATCTTGATTAGCTCCTTTCTACTCTCGAAACTTGGGAGAGGGATGTATATACGCTTCTCTAGACGCCTCCTATTTAAATTTAAAGAAACATTTTATAAAAATGAACGAGTAAAATAGTTCTTCCCACATACAGAAAAGGTAAATAAAAGTTTCTCTCTCCAAAATATTTGCCAATATTACTTTAGAAGAAAATTATCTTGTGAGGGCTTACACAAATTACTCAGAAAAAATAGTTAATAGTATCAAACTACAGAAGACTTTTCCAAAGTCAAAAGTTCATATCAGAATTGAAGCCCAGTTGGGATTTTCATGCAATAAAGTGTTTTCTCTGAGTTTCGGTTTAGCAGGAGAGAGAGAGAGAGAGAACCTGAGTGCTTCGTCAATGTCCCAAGGGAAGTTGGTGGCGGCCAAAACCATTACAATTTTTTTCTGGCCATCATCACCAGTAGAGCTATTGTTCACTCCGTCAATTTGCACAAGAAGTTCAGATTTTACCCTTCTAGACGATTCGTGCTCACCCGATGCTCTAAAAGAAATAAAAGCAATTATGATCTGATTAATGTACCTATGATATCATTTTGCATATACACTTGCATACAAAATATCAAAAAATACTTTCTCAGTAATATTTCAAAATTACTCTCCTGGTAGTTTAGTGAAGTTCAACTGCATGATACATTTTATCAGGAAAAATGAAATTACAAATATGACCCCAGCTAAAAAAAAATAAACAACATACCCACGGGAATTGCAAAGGGAATCGATCTCATCAATGAAAATGGTACTGGGTGCATAAGCCCGAGCCAATTCAAACAAAACCCTAACCATACGCTCACTCTCTCCTCTCCATTTCGATGCCAGCGTGGCAGAGGAAACATTAAAAAAGGTGGTCCCACATTCAGTGGCCACTGCCTTTGCCAGTAGAGTTTTTCCTGTACCTGGAGGACCAAACATGAGTACTCCTTTCCATGGCCTACGTATTCCCTAAATCAAGCAAAAAAATATATATATATTAGCACGAGAGTTGCTTATCTATTGAGTGAGGCTACGGTACTATGCATAGCACACTTTGGTCCATACTATGGATCTATATCCTCATTTTCAAAGTCTAAATAGTCAATCCGAACCGTTCATCATGGACTCCATATGAATATGTACTTGGAGACCAATTTTACATTTTTTAGATTTATTTTTACTATTTTTTAGATCGGTAGAAAATCACTACTTTCGAATGGTCTAGAATCTTTAGATCAAGTGATTTTGTACCTATTTAAAAAAAAAATAGTAGAAAAATTATAAAAAATGTAAAATTTGGTCTCCAAGTACGGACCAAAGTGCGCTATGCACAGTACCATAACCTCACTCTTATCTATTTATCCAACTTTTGCTTATATTATCACTTGCTAAAGTACTTTCTTTGATTATAGCTGCTTCTAGCTTCTACATTGTATAGTATCTCATAGTACAACAATACAAAAACCTTAAATAAAACAATGCAAGGCGAAGAGGGAGGGATGTTATAAATAAACCTGAAAATATTCAGGCATCCAAAGAGGGAGAACAACGGCCTCTTCTAGAAGCCTTTTGGCCTCACTAAGACCTGCCACGTCATCCCATCTAACACCTGGCGTGTTGTCGAGCACATCTCTCTCCAGCATGGCTGCCAGATCACCATCGGGTCCCTCATACTGTCCTCTCTTCACCTTTCCTTCCTCTCCGTCCCCACCCTACAGTGAATTGCATCACTATTTAGATCTAGCACACAAAAAGGTGCTATGGTACAATGCACAGCGCATATTGGTCCGTACTATGGATAAAATCTTCATTTTCAAAGTCCAAACAAACTGATCTGAACCGTTCCCATATGTAAATGTACTTGTAGATCAAATTTTACATTTTCTATAATTTTTTTACTATTTTTTTAGATAGGTAGACTTGATCTAAAGATTCTAGACCATTCATAAATAGTGATTTTCTACATAACTAAAAAAATAGTAAAAAAAATTATAAAAAATGTAAAATTTAGTTATCAAGTACATTTTAATATGGAGAACATGTTGAACGGTTCAGATCGGTTGTTGGACTTTGAAAACAAAATATTGATCCTTAGTACGGACCAATCCGCACTATGCATAGTACTATAGCCTCACTCATTGATAATAATTAGTTATACAGTGTTTTGCAAAGAAAAATCAGAAAAAAAATTATTCCTTTAAGTTTGAACTCTTGTTATATTTGCATTTGTGTTCTCAGGAGATCTACATTATGAATCATAAATTCTAACCCTAATTCCAGCATTTACAAGGAATACACTTACTTGAGGAATAGATTGCTACATACTAGTTAAATTCTACATTAATTCTATAACTAAATAGGTAAATAAAATAAAAAAACAGATGTGTAAACAAAAAAGACCTGAGAATCTCCTTTGCTAGAATTTCCTTTCCCTTTCTTTGCACTGGTACCACCTACATTTGATGACCTTGTACCAGTAGTACCTTTCCCTGTACCAGTACCACCTGATTTACCTCCACGCGTGCCACCTGTAGCCATTCTATTGGTACCAGTACCGCCTCGGGCCCACGCCCCATCATTTGAACTCCTCCTGTTACCTCCTCCTGCTATCCTCCCTGTGCCAGAACGCCTCCCTTGCTGGTCCCGGCTTGGTGGTCTCCACACGTCAGGATCATCAAAAGGAGATGCACCCGGTGCACTCGAGGCGGATGGGTACTCATCCAAGGGCTGAAAGACAAAATTGGAGCGGGTTGGAATTGGAGGAGAGGATGATCGGTGGGTCCCAGGAGCATCCTTGAAGGATCTAAGCTCAGTTTCGAGTTGCTTTACCACTTCTATTTCTTCTGAGATGGCCTTTTTGCAATTTGACCATTTTGCCCTTGTTGCTGGGTCATCTAGTGTGCTTAAATGCCTATTATGGTAAGACAGGATAATTAATCACTACCAGTTGTTGATTTCATATCAGATCTACATGAGCTTCAGTCAAATTGAGGAATTTACAAGTGAAAACTAATAAATTACGTCATAAAATACAATTTGAACCTCAAAAAGGAAAAACAATAAATGAAATTTCTATTTTACTCAACAAAATTGCACACTTTTTTAACTGAACAATGTAATTTGGGAACCAGTTTAGCATACCAGATCTACATGAGCTCCGGTCAAAATTGAGGAATTTACAAGCAAAAACTTGATAAATTACGTCGCAAATTGCAATTTGAACCTCAATTTTTTCAGAAATTGCACACAATTTCAACCCAGAAATGTAATGTGGTAACCACATTGCATCTCCGAGGAAACAGTTCAGCATACCAGATCTACATGAGCTCCAGTCAAGATTGAGGAATTTACGAGCAAAAACCTGACAAATTACATCATAAATTGCAATTTGAACCTCAATTTTTTCAGAAATTGCACACAATTTCAACCCAAAAATGTAATTTGGTAACCACATTGCATCTCCGAGGAAACAGTTCAGAATACCAGATCTACATGAGCTCCAGTCAAAATTAAGGAATTTACAAGCACAAAACCTCATAAAGTACTTCCTAAATTGCAATTTGAACCTAATTTTTTCAGAAATTGCACACAATTTCAACTCAAAAATGTAATTGGGTAACCACATTGCATGTCCGAGGAAACATTTGAGCGAAATTGAAAAGGGATGAAGAAGAAAAAGGTAGGTACTTGTTAATCTGAGCGAGAGCTCCATCGAAGAAGATAATGGAGGTGTCGTAAAGCCCCTCGAGCGCGTACTCTCTTGCGAGCTTAACGTGCTCTTGCAACCCTGCCAATGCTCCCACCATTGATTGGATTTAGTTTGGATTAGGGTTAGGGTTTGAGAAATGAGAAATGAGAAATGCTTCTCTCTCAGGCGACTAGCGAACGAGGTCGGAGAAGAAAAGCAGAGTGTGTGCACGATGAGAAAGGAGTAAGTCTGGGTACAATGGGCTCTATGACCGTCCGATTTGCTTTACGATCCGTGTTCACGAAAATAACATTAGGCTGCACGAATATTAAGCGAAGCGCACAGATATTAAAGCGGATCAGACGGTTCTGGAGCCATCGAACCTAAAGTAGGTCGGAGAAGTAAAGTAGAGTGTGCGCACGATACAGATACTTCTCCTTCTCCCTTCAAATAATTGGGTAAAGATTGTAACAGAGCGGTTTTGGCTTCACGCAGCGCACGGACTTTGGAATTAAAAGAGAGCAGTATACAGTTTGTGCGCAGCGTGAAGCAAAAATGCTCTGTTAAATTATTTAATTCTTTATCTTTTGTTTTCTATTTTGTTGCTTTTTGTTGATTTGATAGGTTGTTTCTTTTTTGGGTACGTGAAATGTCGCGCTCAATTGATTTGATGTTTCAATAAATTTCAAAACGGAAAATGATAATTTTTTTTGGGGAACTTCATATATATCCCTCAAAAGTTTCATATTACATATCTCTCCAAAATCATTAATTACATATGAAATTTAGCCTTAAAAATTATAGAAACTCACATATTTGTCCAATTAACTCTATAACATATCAAATACCTCCAAAAATAATTAAATATATTTTTTTAAAACTTTAAAATTAATTTGATAATATTAATTAATAATATATTGATCATTATGCCTTTTTGTTTTCGTCTTTTTTAGTCTGCCTAAGTTCTCTTCTCTCTAAGACGTCAAATCTCTCGCCTCTCTCTCCAAACGAAGATGGAAAAATTAAAGCAGCGAAGGGCGACATAAATTTATGAGAGGGGAGACGACGAGGGAAGACGGGGAGAAATCTGTGATTTTGGCACGTTTGGAGAGAGAGACGAGAAGTTTGGCGTCTTAAAGAGAAGAGAACTCAGGCAGACTAAAGAGACAGAAACGAAGGGCATAATGGTCAACATATTCTTAATTAATATTGTAAAATAAATTTTAAAGTTTAAAAAATATTATTTAATTAATTTTAGAGATATTTGATATGTTATAGAGTTAGATTGGACAAATACGTAAATTTGTACAAATTTCAAGGATAAATATGTAATTATTGATTTTAGAGGGATAAAATGTAATATTGAAACTTTTGAGGGATATACATGAAATTCCCCCTTTTTTTTATAAACCACCTAAACGAATTCCAGAACCAATTTTATTGGCTGTTTTTTTAAAATAACCACAAGTATTGAATAGGCTACAAAACGTGAATAACATTTCGGTGATCGATAGGCTATTCGGTACCAAAAAAAAATATATGATTGGTACTTAATAGCTTATTCGGTACTTATGATTTTTGTAAAAAACCAACCAATCAAGTTGGTTCTCTAAAATTCTGTTTTTTATTTATGATTTATAAAAAAAATTCCAAAAATGATGAACATTTTTTTTTTTTTGTAGTAAAACATGATTTTTGGACTGTCATAAGAAGAAAAAAATAGTTTACTGCTAATAACTCCTTTTTTTTACAAAATAAACCTCAGATTACTTTTTTATATAAAATGATAGTTAAAATTCAGTTCTTTCTAATATGAATATTAAATTTCAATAAAAAAAATGTATACTTTAGCAGGGACGGAAATAGAACATTTAAATTAGAGGGCAACGTAAAATGCATGATTTGTGATCGCTGGAGTTTAAACTCAAGTCTCCACATCTAAAAACAAATTACAAGTGGTAGGTTACAAGCACACGTTTAATATTTTATAAAGGGTTGAAGTAAACAAAAAAAAAATTTTAATTTTCATTATACATAATTAAAAAATTTAAAATTATGAAAGTAACGTTTCGTTCAGTGCTTTAGTCTTTAGACTAAAAAAAATCTTGATTTTAAAGTATATTTTCTATATAAGATAATTCAATAAAATGATCTAATTTTACATCTATGTAAGATGAGGAGGGTTCAAATACTTTCATTTTTTGTGCCTCCACCATGTCTTCATTTTTAAAAACGTTAATAAATCAAAATTTAAAACTTAAACGTCAAAATAAAATCGTTAGATGTGATCTATGTTATTTTCTCTATGTGGTCATACAAAAAAAAAATATCACATTTCGATTTTGTTTTTATATGAATTAATCATTTGAAAAATCAACGTATAGAAATTATCCACATTAGTACGTTTTTACAAAGCTCTTGATGACAATCAAAACAAAGTTGAAATATCACAATTTTTAAAAGCTCTTGATGACAATCAAAACAAAGTTCAAAGGCATTTGAACCCTCCTCATGTAAGATATTTCAATGAGAGGAGAGGATCTACTTTTACTTTTTTAAGTTTTAACTAATGAAAGGAAGTACTTAGACAATACAATAGCTCATATTGACGATTTTAATACATATTTTTAAATCTATTCAAATAATTTTGAAATGTACAAAATAAATTTGTTGGTATGTATTTGTTGGATCCAAATCTGCTGAAATTTGATATCGTGAACAGTAACTCTGAAATTCCTGAAATCTGAAATCCAGCCGTCAAACTTTAGAAAAATCAACTATTTCGAGATGCGTGCATAGAAAAAATTGGACGGCTGGGATTCGGAATTTCAGGGTCTGTTCATAGGATCTCGAATTTCAGCAGATTTAAATTCGTATTTGTTGGGATATGTAGGTATAGTTGCTGAAGAAAATCATTATAAATCGTTGATTGATAAATTCAAATTCACTCAATTAACGGAAAAACCTGCACTAAATCTCATTATTATTTGTGTATAAACCTAATAATTGCAATGTATGAATCATTTCTTTTATGTTTATTTACATTTAATTTATGATTTATGATTGTAAGATTTTAAAAATATCAATTGTCAAGCGATTATATATCTCTGTAACTAAACCTCAATCATAATAAACCAAATAGCACCAGAAAGCAAGTAAAAGAAATAGAAAAAAAATATGAATTATGTTACCCGGGTCACATAGTCTTAGCCCTATTTCATCTTTTACATGCAAATTATGAAATTGTCACTTCTTAAGATACAACCATATAAACGACTGATAATACTTCTTTTTTTGAGAAATAATGTGAGGTCTAGTCTTCAGATTCATGAATGAACACAAAGACAATAATTATTTAAAATATATGTTCAAAAATTCCATATGTACATGTGTTTGTATCATAAACATGTAATTTTTTTTTATTGAAAAAAGTATGTAAATAAGTAGAAAAATAAACTATTGTTCATATCATAACAAGAGCCACACACATTTTACAAATTTTACACCACAACATAGCGAGAAGGACTAAATCAAAAATTCAAAAATTCAAAAATTCAAAAATTCAAAACAAAAATAGCTATATTAAAGATATTCTCCAAACTACTAAATTTTTATTATTAGTTGAAAAATATTCAAGCTACCTACTAAAAGAGAAAACAAAATATCCATTAATCCATGAATGTGATGAGTGCATCCAATTGCAAGTATATATTCTATGGATCTTCTTCTCATTAATCCATAATTATCTCACTAGCTATAATTAGTAGCTACTAATTAATTTTCATATCCAAGAATTTGTCTAACTCTCTCCCGTTGTTCGTCTGTTAAATTCTTCGGGAAAACCACGTGAAATTTAATTCTCAAATTGCCCTTGTTCCCCGGGTCTTTCGAAATAGGCATGCCTTCATTAGCAACTACAAACTCGTCTCCGGGTTTGATAATAACATCATCCATGGACACGACGATATTCCTACCATCTAGAGACCGTAGGTTTATGGTGGTACCGCCCAAAGCATCGCCTAAAGGAATGGTGAGTTGAGTGACTAGGTCATTGACATCTCTTGTGTACACTTCATGAGGTTCCTCATCTATGACAAAGACGAGGTCCGGTTCCATTTGGTTTCCTCGATCATTTCCCATCCCGGGAAATGTCACTTTCGTGCCGGCCTTCCATCCCGGCTTAATAGTGATCACTAGTATCTCTGTCTCTGTTCTCATTTCCCTACATACATAAAAAATAGATGCCAAATTAAGTAGTTAGTCCTTTGATCAATAAATTATGCCAGAATTTATCATAATTGAAATTTTTTTTTTGTATAATTAAATTTCAAGCGTGCAAAATGAACAAATAAATAAATAAGAACACAATTCCCTACGTTGTTATTCAAATTTGAAAAACAAAAAGGAAATTAATGCTAATATCAATGCTTCAAGAACCAAAAATTTAAGAATCTAAGATAATTCAAAAAGATCATACAAAAATAGAAAAAAGAAATTTGAATATCGATAAAAAAGAATTCATAGATACCCGGTAAAGGCATCGATCCCTTTCCTCGAGATCTTCATCCTTCGTGTAGACCCAGTATACAATTCCTCGAGACTACAAAGCAGCGTATTCTCAATTGTTGTAGTATTTCGGGCCGGGTAATTTGATGCCCCACCCGAACCGACTCCTCCATCAACGGATCGAGAATTACTTTGGCGGTTCTCGGGTTGGGACCCACTAGAGGAATTCATGGAGCTAGAATGCCACATTGGTCCAAAATCAAAGTGCTTTGAACCGAAAAACTCGGCAAAAATGTCTTCGGCACTTCTCGGTCTATAACAAGTAGCTCTGTCAAAAGGAAAACCGTTTTGTCCCGGTTGAGAGGATGATGCCCTGTGGCCTTTTAGGCCTTCTTCCCCATAATCATTGTAGAATGATCTCTTTAATGGATCAATAAGGACCTGCATTTCATTTCAAGATATATATAATCATATCAACATGATTTTCTATTGTTAAAAAGCAAAAAAAAAGCAAATCCAGATCAATGATCAATGATCATAAGAATATATATAATAAAAAGGACTTTTTTTCCAGAAAAAGTAAAAAGAAAAAGGATAATTATAGCATTTGTTCAATTTTAATAGTACATCTAACTAATATGATATATATGTTTCAAAAAATATTATTGAAATTAAAAATTAAAATTATAGATGTATTTTTCGTTTCTTTAATAGCACATAAATCAAATTTAGGTTGATTAGAAAAACGTTTAGCCTTCCATCAAACAAATTAAAATTTCTAAAATTAGAGGTTTTGATAGTTTTATGATGATCAATTTCAAATTGACTCAAATTTGATACACATTTTATCTAAATAATTGATAACACATCTACAATTTAAAATTTAAAATATATGTACCATCAACCCTAAGAAAAAAAACCCAAAAAGTAATAATCAAATAGGATTACCATCACATATTATTATCAGAGATTAATTAACAACTCAGGAAACAGAACAAATCAAAATGTAAAAGTACCTCATAAGCCTCACAGATCTGCTTGAAAAACACTTCAGCCTCTTGTTTATTGGTCGGCTTCTTATCAGGGTGCCACTTCAGCGCCAGCTTGCAGTAAGCTTTCTTCAATTCATCATCTGATGCGTCTCGATTCACATTTAATATCTCATAGTAATCTAATCCCATTCTCCAAATTAACCAAATTCAATTTAAGGCACCTTGCATTGTGTTCTTCCCCAATTGCACAGCCTAGCAACAGTGGCAAAAAAAAGAGGGATAGAGAGAGAAAGAGCAAATGTATTGACAAAGATAAATTGCTAGTTGTAACTTTCTTTTTTTGTCTTTCACAGAGATAGAGAGAGAAAGAAGAGGTTAATTTTCAACCAACCAATTTTAATTAGGGTGATAATTTATGGATATTAGAATCCTTAATAGTATTTTAATATGGTGCAAGTTGAATGCTGTGTGCGTATACAAAATGCAATTAGTTACTATAATATACAACACAATGTTGGCTGCATTAAATCAAGAAAGAGCACCTAATTTAGCAAAGATTTTTTTTTTTTTTTTTTGAGATTTACAAAATAATTCACCTGTCGTCTCTTTAATTCTTTTCTTCTTTAGTGGGAAATAATTCCAGTACTATACCCTTTCTCTATTATACTTTTGTTATTCTTTACCAACATTTGTTCGATGGAAATTGTCTTATAATTACGACTTGAAATTGATCAAAGATGTGTAATTTGTGTTTAAAGTTTGTATTATAGCATTCAATTGATCAAAGATGTGCAATTTGTGTTTGAAGTTTGTATTATAGCATTCAAGTTTTCAGCTTATCGCAACATAAATACGACTAGGGTTAAAATGCACTATTGATTTTGTGCCCCAATGATGCCTCACATCCTTTCTCTGTTTGAAAGTCCAAACAATTGATCTAAAACGCTTAACATGATATCCATATTAAAATGTGTCTTGAAACCAAATTTTATATTTTTTTGAATTTTTTTTACTATTTTTTAGGAATGGTACAAAATCATTGTTTTTGAATGGATCAAAATCTTCTGATATAACAAATTCTAAAAAATATTAAATTTGGTCTCCAACATATTTTAATATGAATATTATATTGAGTAATTCAGCTCGAGTGTTTGAACTTTAAAAACAAAATAAAGATGTGGAGCACAAAAACAACGAGGCATTTTAACCCTACTCTTATTAGAAACAATTTTGTAAAGTTGTTTTTGCACTCAAAACTTACAGTGGTGAGAGATTCAATTTCCTAAATCAATCGTTTCCATCAAAACCCACTCAATTAAAAAAGCTTTTCATTAAAAAGGGGGATATATCTCCATTTTCAAAGTCCAAATAGTCGATCCGAACCGCTCATTATGATTTCCATATGGAAATGTACTGGGATGTCAAATTATACATTTTTAAAATTTTTTTACTATATTTTTAGATAGATAGAAAATCGTTTGATCTGGAAATTTTGGACCATCTTAAAGTAGAGATTTTCTATCTGAAAAAATAGTAAAAGTACCTAAAAAAATGTAAAATTTGGCTTCCAATTATATTTTCATTTGAAGATGATGTTGAGTGAATCGGATCGACTATTCAACATTGAAAATAAAAATATGAATTCATAGTACAGACCGATGTGTGCTATGCATAGTACTCAACTCACTTCTATTCACCTCCTGAAATTAGAACTCAAGAGCAATGTAAAATGTGCTTCTTCCTTCCATTTCCTTCCCGTCCTCCCCATTCACCCTCTCGGGAGCACACCCGTAACATATGAAATTGCTTCAAACAGCTTTTAAGTACCAGTAAAATCCAATAAAAAAATAATAATTTCATAGCAACTAGGAGAAAAAAGAACTTATTGTTATCAAATACTTGAATTGGAAATGTCATAGTCAAGTACAATCACTACTCCTCAAGCTCTGAAACAGTTGTAGATAACCTTCACAATCAGGGTCTATGTATCTATAAATAGACAAACAAACAAATAACAAAACAAAATCAATCAAACAAATTAGTTTTTACAAATTCACCCATAAACAATACCAAAAAAATTTCATGTGCAACTGACACCGATCATCTATTTGCAAAATTTTCCAATAACACCCAAGCATTAGACTGACGAAACATTCCTACCAAAGATCGAAAAAATTTAATCTTTTACTAATGAGCTATGGTTTCTTTTCAGTAGGATATGACCAAATTAGTAAACAGCTAATTTGGTTGCTACATTTTTCATTTCTATGAGCAATTTACTCATTTTTGCTTGATGTGATCTATATTTGAATCTAGCTGTTAGTTGCAAATAGACCAATAACTTCTTCAATTTCTAATATAAGAAACATTTAAAGTGTGTGTGTGTGTGTGTGTGGAAGAGAGAGAGAGAGAACCCATGTCGAAAGAGGAAGTCGAGAATAACAAGACAGCAATTTGGCTTGTAAAATTCAGTTCTTCTGATGATATTTGCAGCTTGAGAAACAGTTATTAATCTAAAACTATCCACCTCTCCATCTGAAAAGTTAAATTACAATAACACAAAAAAGTTAAATTCACAGTTCATTTCTTACAAATTCTGATCCGATTGACATTAGCACAAATGAATGAAAAAAATAACAATTATACACGGGTAAGAAATAAACGATGAAATAATGGGCCATTTTGTAAACTTCAAAAAAGTGTATATGCATGAAATTTCTTGGTTATCCAGTGGTGTATGCACACCACATAATGGAATATAAAAAAAGAGTGAGGCTATGGTAAAATGCATATTACAGAGTGGCCTATACTATGGACTCATATCTCTATTTTCAAAGTTCAAATAGTAGATCCGAACCGCTCAACATGGAAATGTACTTGCAAAGCAGAATTTTCATTTTTTAGAACATTTTAACTATTTTATTTTAGATAGGTAAAATATCACTTGATTTGAAAATTCTAGACCATCAAAAGTAGTGATTGTCAACCAATCTAGAGAAATAGGCAAAAAGGTCTTAAAAATGTAAAATTTCATCTCCAAGTATATTTTCATATAGAGATCATGTTTAACAGTTCAGATTAAAAATATAGATATGAATCCATAGCACGGGTTGATCTGTATTATGCATATTACTATAGCCTCACTCTAATAAAAAAGAGTAAAACCTTCATTTGTGGGAACAAAATCTGGAGGCAGCTTCAGATCATAGCAAAAAAGTACATCTCTTTTGTACCGATATCCCTCAATATCCATGTATGAAACTGCCCCTACAGGTATAACACTGAAAAGAAAAAATACCGCCACAAACATATCAACTATAACTATAAAAAACACACATAAATTTCTTATATTTAGATAAAAGTACAAGGTTGTATTGTATACTTGGTAGATATAGATGCCTGGATTCCAGCTTCTTCTTCACATTCCTTAATTATGTTCTTCTTGCATGAAATTCCATGTGGCTGGAAACAAAATTAATGTATAAATTGATATAAAATCCTAATGCTAAATGCCACCAAGCTAAATTACTTACAAGAATGAGGCTATGGCACCATGCATAACGCATATTCACCCATACTATGGATCAATAGTTCCATTTTCAAAGTCCAAACAGTTGATCTCAACCGTTCAACATGATCTCCATATGAAAATGTACTTGTAGATCAAATTTTTTTACTATTTTTTTAGATAGGTAGAAAATCACTTGATCTAAAGATCCGGACCATTCAAGAGTAGTGATTTTCTACCTATGTAACAATAGTATAAATTTTCTAAAGAAAGTAAAAGTTAGTATGCAAGTACAATTTCATATTGAGATAATGTTGAACGATTCAGATCACCTGTTTGGACTTTGAAAACACAGATATTGATCCATAATACAGACTAATCCGCTCTATGTATAGTACCATAGCTTGCCTCTTTCTAAAACCCAATTATTAGTCTAGCATACTCTTTTGTTGAGAATCTAGTTAAAAAAGGGTAATTATGTAAAAGGGAAATTATGGAATAGATTAAGGAAATTATTGGTCTAGCATACTCTTTCTTTATATAGGATGTATTTTTCTCAAAAACATAATGTACCATTTTTTTGACTTCAGAGCATAATATGCAGTATGTTAATTGAAATGATCGTTTAAAGAAATAAATTTCCCTATTGGAAACAACTTGAAACAACAAAATCTAATGAGGTCGTTTTTTCAGCTTAAAAAAAATACCATTCTTGT
Source organism: Carex parvula (assembly GCA_025461045.1). Taxonomy (NCBI): domain Eukaryota; kingdom Viridiplantae; phylum Streptophyta; class Magnoliopsida; order Poales; family Cyperaceae; genus Carex; species Carex parvula. The sequence continues at coordinate 50,325 of JAJGRW010003524.1, read as the reverse complement.
CAATTTAGATATGCAATCACACACTTGACCATGCTTATAAAAGGATATAACACATTTTATCATGCTTTCACATTACACATTACATTTTTCATATTTGAAACTGACACCTGACATTAGTGTCACTGCAAGTTACATCAAATTAAATGCTGATGCTTTTAGCCCCTACTCCCCAAGCCAAAATTAAGCTGAAATCATCCATAACTGGTGTGGACTCATTATGGACGACATCCAATATAGCTAGTTAGGAATCTCTCGGTGTTTTTTAGGTATTTTGTTGAGAATTTTGGTTCTGTATGTTGAGATATCTGTTATACTGTAAAAGGAACCAAATGGTTGGTACCAAAACTTTTTCATGATTTCTAATAGAAATCAGTGGGTTAATTCCCACTACTATCCAAACAAAAATTTAACTCAAACCAATAATGAGCAATTTGGTTTAGTTAACATAAGGGCAACTCAATCATTGTTGTTCTCACTTAACTATTGACTTTTACTGTTGGGTTTTATTTGCAAAATATAAATATTGGGTATATAATTATAAACTATTTAAAACACAAACCAATCCACCAGCAACAATATGATCGAGCATTCCAGGAAAAGTAGGTTTATCTTCGCTTCTTTTAGCAACCCACAAAAACTTTTCACTGTCCATCTCAACATATCCATTCATGTGTACTCCATAAGCCTATCATATATTAATTGATCAAAATAGGAGATGTATAAATAAGAAGTAACAAGGCACAAAGAAAGATACATATTAATGGTTCCTTGCATGGTAACAAAAATTGACCAGTATTACCAGTATTTTCTGGTAATTTGTGGTATTTACCAGCATTTTCTGGTATCTATGTAATTTTCTGGTTTTTTTTCTCAACTATGTACTATTGTCTTTTAGTTTAATGAATTACCTATGGGTTTGAAATAAAAAAATAAATAAATTGAAGGGTATTTTAGACCTTTATGCCAAAATAAGGGGCAGCTGCACGCTCCAATGAGAAGAAAGGCGGCACTCCAAATGCTAATGTCACGGGATACAACTGAATTATATATAAGAAAACAAGTATAATGTTAGACATAGTTATCTAAGTATATAGAACATGCTATCCAAATTTCACAAAAAGCCAATTATGAGAAAGTGTAGAAGTACCTCATTTCGAATACCTGGAATAAGGTTGCCTAAGCATTTAATGACATGTGCAACTGCTTCTGTTCTAGCCTCGTATGATTTTAGTGATGGATTAAATCTAAGATGCTCGCCTATTTTTCCTTCTCCATTTTTATCTTTTACAATGTGAAATACATCATTGTGTTTGCTCAAGTGCTTGGTGAATCTGAAACAAAATGAATTCAAAGTAAGATATTGAGAATAAGTAACAGTTAAATGTTTTTTCTCAAGAATTAATAAACAAAAGCTTACGCTTTGTGAGTATAACCAGCAATCTGATTATCAATTAGGAATGGCATGAATTCATCCTTCTTCTCCTACAATTTTTTATAAACTTAATTGTTACTTCATAAGCATTAGTGTTTGATCATAAAATGTATCTCTCAATTCTTAGTTTAAGAAGTGATGGCTAAAATGAAGTCATTATAGCAGGAGACACTTAGCAGCACAAGTTATATGCAATCTTACCAATATTACCTTCTAAGTTTTCATTATCAATCAAATGAATATCAAATCAAAAAAAGATTTCTGTAATTGGGAAAACCCATAATGGCTAGTAGCAAATTAGGCAAAGATAAGGACTAATTAGCCTATATAAACCCTTGTAAGTAATGTACTAAAAAATCAATAAATGAAATTGTTTCTCTTTCAATTCAATCTCAAATTCTAATAGGTACCATAGCCACAGTGACATCAGCCCCCTCATCTTTCCAATTTGAGGATAACAATGCATATTACAAATCCACCCAAAACATTCTGTATCAAATAAAAATTCCAACTTTCTAGGGGTTTGCATGTAAAAAGGAAAACAAAGTAAAGATGGAAATAACAATTTGATACGAGGGAGAGTATCAAACAAAAATTCCAAATTCTGTACCAATTTGCTACGAGGGAGAGTATCAAATAAAAATTCCAAAATTTCCAGGGGTTTTGTGCAAAAAAGAGAGAGACTCACAGATCCTCGGTTGCAGACACTAACTCTCTGGAAGAAACCGTTGAGATCCGACGGTTTATCGTCGTCGATGGAACCGAACCGGAGCGCATCGGCCCAGTCAAACCGAACCGATGAGCCAGTGGAGGCGAACCGGGTTGGGGTGGAACTAAGGTGCTTAGTAAGGGAGAATGGCGAGGGAACGGAGAAGCGAGGAGGAGAGAAGGGGATTGAGGGCATTTTGGTAATTGCGTTAGATTGGCGATTTGACAGTAGTAGGAGGAGTCGGAGGAGGCGTGATGATATGTTAGCCCATGACCTTTTATTGGGCTTTTATTTGATTCGACCGAAATAGGCCCAAATAAGGCCTTGTAGAAAAGACGAACGTTTTTTGAAGGGGATTCTCAGGTCAGGAGCATTCTCTCTCTCAGGTCAGATTAGGGTTTAATCTACTTCTTCTTCTTCCTCCATTCTATGTGGAAGCACTGGTACGCATCTTCCCATTTCTGAAATCTCTTCTTCCTTCTAGGTTATAAGCTGTGATTCCACCAGTTTGTTCTGATATTTCACTTGATTTGAGGATTATATAGGGATGTATGCTGGGTAAAGATATTAAGAGAGTAGTTTTCACTTCATGCAATGCACAAACTATATGCAGAGCTGTTTTCATTCTATAGTTTGTGCGTTGCATGAAGCAAAAACTGCTCTGTTAAAATCATTATCCGGTGCTATTCTGCTCCCATTCAAGATCACAATCATAATCATTATGAATTCGTATCCTCTGAGTTAACTCAAATTTTGAGTTAAAGATTTGGACCATACGATTTAAATCCGTACTAAGTATAAAGGATTCCGTGCATTATAGGCATGGATCGGATTGGTCTGAATTCTAATCGTATGGTCCGGATATTAACTCGAACAGTATGTTAATGCAGAGGATGCAGATTCAATCTTTATCCGGTGCTACTCTACTTTGTTAAAAATTGCTCTGTGATTATTAGAATAAAATTCGAAAAATAAAAGAGAAGTTACCAGGGTATTTGTCATTGTATTTGTGAAATAAAATTCGAAATTTTTTGGATTAGGTTTTGATTTGATCAGATTAGAAATATTCATAATTTTTTGGTGGAACATGAATCGTTGTAATTAGTCAAGGCTAATTAAGGATGAATCTACATTATAAAGTAAAGATCAATTTAACAACAAAATTATTAAGCACACAAACATTCTCTTCACATATATAATAGTAGTACAGCACACAAGAAATCCATAGTAAAATAAAACATTCACAAAAACTAAGAAGAAATTAAATAAGAAAGTCAAGCTGTAAGGAAGATTATTTATGAACTCCAAGACTTTTACTGCTTAACTTGAACACTTGATAATTATTAAAATTCAAACAGTATCTCCAATGCACATGTGAGTCATGAGCAGATAGAGGTGTGTGAAAAATTCTCCTCCTCGGCTCAATTACTTGGCATGGTAGTTCATCTTGCAATTAATAGCCGCATGGCCCAGCATCTCCACCCAAACTCCACTAATAAGGCGCCACCTCCGATCCTCTGCCATCACAGTTAGCTGTTTTGCAAGCGAGAGCACATCAGACAACACCGACCATGTAATTTTATCCCCTAAAATATTATCATCCATGTCTAAATGCAAATCCAATAATGCTTTTCTTGCCTCTTCTTCCGTAAGCCCACTTCTCTTTGTGTGAATGTAAAATTTGACATGGGCACAGGTGTGCTGAAATCTTATTTTCCCAATTCCATCCGGCATCATGGACGGTTGCATTGTTAAAAGGTACACCATGTAGTTTGAAATTATCAAACTTATTTCACGGATCTCTGAGTTAGTGTGATTGTCATTCCTAGCATCGTGGGTGTGGAAGCAGAGATCCGTGGCAATGTGCCATATTAGAATGCTCTGGTCAAATTCCCTTAGTTCATGCAGCATGTCATCATAAGGGTAAATGGACTCATCTCCGATTACTTTCTCTCCTTTGCGATCTTTTAACTCTTGCAAACTGATCACGGGTTCGAGCTGTCCATATAAAATCTCTTCTAACTTGCTTGGCACAGGAATAGAGTGAATGAAAATAAAGTTGTCCCAAAACTTTTTCAGCTTAACAGCACCCAAAATCCTTTTAATGATGGTATTGTTATCTCTCAGGGAAAAACTCAACAAACTATATTGACCCATTGAGTTTGACCACCGGGGCTTGCTCTCCGAGAAAAAACATGACATAACTTTGGCAATAATAACTGCCATATTCTTTAGTAGACTGTGTTCCTTTTGTCCAAGTGCGACTATCATCCAATCAGAGAATATGATTAGAAGAAGGGAAATCAATTCCATGAATAGAGCAGAACCAAATAAAACTTATGATATTATGATGTCTTCTTTTGCGTAACCTCTTTTTTCGTTCTCAAGAAAAAGTACGAAAGCAGAGAAGATCATCCCAAGAGAGACAAATCGCCAGAGGCAACCACGTGGACCATTGATAATGATAGCCTTGGTGTGAAGCACATCGTATACGAATGAAAGCTCTATATCCACCAATTTCAATGCCTTACGCACACCATAATTCCGGGAATAAAATTGGTAATGGTGTAGTTTTAAGAAGGTGAGCCTGAGGTCTGCTACAAGAGGCATGGTTCTCTTAAATAAATCATAGGCATCAAGTATATTGGAAGGCAGTGACTCATTACTTCTTGTGATATCTGTGCTATTCTCAGCATTCGTAATTGATTTGGGTTTGAACATTGAACTTTGCAATTGATCCATGCTGGAAGAACGGAGAGCCCAAGTTCTCTCTAAGTACTTGACCAATCATGCAATGAAAACCAGGGCAGCTGCTACACGTAGCCTGGGAATAACCACCAACTTGAGCAATACCATAAATGCTACAAAAACCTGAACGACCAATCCGAGGAAATGTCTCCACCAGAGCTCATTATCCTCAATTGAAAATGAAGTGATGGTGTCTGGCCCACCAAGGTGGAGGAGGAGGAAAGGAGCCCAAAAGGCCATCAGGTCTACGCCACCAGCGCCTACGTTTTGCCTCCTGAGAAGGTTGCCGATTGCCAAGGTGGCAACGTAATCAGCAAACAGGTAAAAGAACCAGAGAAGAAGGATTAGGAGCTTTTGGCTAGTGCGTTTTCTCAAGGGAGACAAGAAGACCAGGCCAAATTGCAAGGATAGGCTCACCAGCACCATAATTCTCATTTCGTCAGCATTCCAGAGCCTTTTCAAGCTCTCTTTTGTAATTGCCATTGTGGTACCTTTTTTCACAAAGAAGAAGGAGGTTTCAGTTATGGATGTCCATGGATACGATACAGATCGGGTGGAGGCATTTTCATATATCCATACTCTACTCTTATCCGTTAAGTTTTGTCCTTACTCATACCCTACCCTTATCCATTACCCTACCCTTATCCGTTAAGTTTTGGCCTTACTCATACCCGTTAAGATAAATGATAACAAAACGAATAATGTGTAATTATCGAATAAATTAATAGTTTAAATTTAATCTATAATATAACAAAAAAATAAATATATTAAACACATCATGTACGTAATATCATAAAATAATAAAATAATAATTTTTTTTATTCCATTAGTTTAAAAATAATAAATTATTAATCAAATATAACGATATAAAATGGTATATAATTCTATTTTATCGTAAGTTATTAATTAAGAAACAATATAAATTGTTGTATAAATCAATGTAATCAACATAACAAAAAAAATATATAGTTAATTATATGTATAAATAAAAATATCGTAAATAATTTAATATTTATCAATTACCTACAGGTAACGGGTACAAAATAGCTGTTACCCAAACCCTTACCCGTTAAGCTAACAATTTTTTTATTACCCATACACGCATACCCGCCTTATCGTATATGATACGAGTCGGGTAAAAGCTTAGAAGTGTTTCATTGGCGCCCCCTAGTTTCAGTTCTGAAGTAGATAACTATATATGTTTCCATATTTATACCATAAACTACTGGATTCAAAATCAAAATATTCCCTTTTATATAGGAGTAGTGCTTAATTAATTAATATCAATATATACAATAATTATACAGTGCTTACTTGAAAGCTCTTTGAGGTGCTCAGCTTAGAGATTGGGCCCGGGAGATGTGTTTCGTTTGTAGTGATCGATTCTTGTCCCGAAGAATTAAATCCGGAGAGAGATGGTTGTAGATGATAATGGCATTGGAAGAACTGACTCTGCTAGAGCTCTCTTATTTGAAGGGGTATATATTCTTAGCTTCCTTGTAAAGTAAATTAGGGTTTATGCTTCTTAATTTCACTGTTAATTAATTTCCATTATGTGTGTCATATTCCAATTAAAAAATTATATTGATCATAAATTGATAATAACTGCTTTTTCTGAATTATAGTCTGTCAAAAATGAGTGTTTATATATTATATATTCATCATTACAAATTAATATCTTACAGAAAAAAACAAATATTACTACAAAGATGCGTCTGATTTGATTAATATCTTACAAAAAAAAAACAAATATTATATATATATGAGACATGAGAAATGTCCTGAACTGGACACGTCCATTCACAATTTCACAACCCAACTGAGATTAATTAATTTACTAATTCAAAATTAATCGAATTAATAGCAGCTGATGCAGATATCTGCTCTAAGAGCAATTAAGTAGATTATTTCTCTCTTTCTTTGTTTTTTTATTCTTTGCTCAAAGGTGAGTCCAAATTGAACTTTAATTGGTGTAAAGTGGAAACTATATATATTCCACCAAAATGGAATATGTTCTTGGCTTGAACTGATTATTATATCCTTTCCCTCCATGCACATGTGCACAGTTAGCTTTCACAAGCATATATGCATCTTTCTTTCTTTTTCAAGTAGCTCTGTTGTCGGGTCTATAAACCCGTTAGATTTTTGAGCAAAGTAGCATGCTTCGTGTGTTGTTGGGTAAATCCAATTACAAGATAAATCTGGGCTTTCTTCGTGGGCCGAGTCCACGAATTCAGATCCAGTGCAGTAACCCAATTTTTGAGTTTTGATCCAAACCGTCCAAGGTGCTCTAACATGAATCTTAAAGAACCTGGAGCCCACAAATAATACTGCCCCCCTGCGCTACCACCGAATAGGCACCGTACACGTCAAAACTCAAAAATTGGGTTACATTAGGGGATCCGGACTCCGAGTCCACCGCCATCAAAACTGATAAACCCTAAATTAATCCAAAATCCTAAACGAAAAATTTAAACTGTTCAAGCTGACCTACTTAATGAGTGATGTGTTTACATATAAAATTTATAAATTTATAAATTATTTTAGTATTAAGTCAAGCTGTAAAAAATTGATGAAAAATGAATGCAATAAAATTAACTTAAAGAACCCCCACATTTGACCATTTGATTTGATACTAAAATAATTCAAAAAATTATAAATTTACATGTAAATGCATCACTCATCAAGTAGATAGGTTTGAACGGTTTGGATTCATCACTTAAAACCTTTCTTATAGGTTTTGGAGTTAGTGACATTTAGGTTGAAATGACACCAATATCATATAAGCCGGAGTCTATATTAAGCACACAAAAATAAAAGATTTAAGTTGGTACAAGCCGATATTTTTATTAAAACCCCCAAAAAAAAACAAATTATCAAATCTGCTCCCACTCCAAAGTTATAATTATTTCTACCCTAACCGCCCGTGGGTTGGGCGGTCCACTTTTCCCACCAGACCGCCCAGCCACTGGGCGGTCCACTACCATGAGCTGACCGCCCAGCAGCTGGGCGGTCCGCTAGTGGTTTTTTTTATTTTTTTTTTTTTTTTTTTAAAGATTAGATTAGAGACAATATGAATATCAAGATGCTGAATTCTTAACGCTAAAAGTTCGAATTTTTTTGTAAATATTAGTTAGATTACTTCTGTGAAGCATATTTATACTAAAATACGCTAAATTACTTGGAATTATGTTAAATTACGTTGAGTTACACTATATTAAGTTAAATTACACTAAATCACATTACATTACGCTAAAATACGGTAAATTACATATGAATAGGGACGATATCTTCATTGAAAAGGCAAAAAACGACGACGAAATGAAAATCTTAAGTAATTTACTCAATATGTAATTACTTAAGTGAGTTATACTAAATTACTCAATACGCTAAATTACTTAAGTGAGTTATTCTCAAGCTTTCTGAAAAGTGCTCATTTGCTGAAATCGGACACTAAAATACGCTAAAATATGCTAAAATACGCTAAAATACGCTAAATTACGCAATACGCTAAAATACGCTAAATTACTCAATACGCTAAATTACTCAATACGCTAAAATACGCTAAATTACTCAATACGCTAAATTACTCAATACGCTAAAATACGCTAAATTACTCAATACGCTAAACTACTCAATACGCTAAACTACTCAATACGCTAAAATACGCTAAATTACTCAATACGCTAAAATACGCTAAATTACTCAATACGCTAAACTACTCAATACGCTAAAATACGCTAAATTACTCAATACGCTAAAATACGCTAAATTACTCAAGTGAGTTATACTAAAATACGCTAAATTACTTGGAATTATGTTAAATTACGTTGAATTACACTAAATTACGCTAAATAACAATAACTTCGCTAATTATGCTGAAATACGGTAAATTACGCTAAACTACGCAAAATTACACTAAAGTAGACCGATTCTGTGCCATCTTTCATGAATCATAAAAAATAGTAAAAAAATTCCAAAAATAGTTAAAATTGGTATTCTACAAGTTCATTATGTAACTAATTTACTGAACTACTTGGATTGAATAATAGAAATGAAAATCTTAATCGGAAACTTCAACTCAAGTTTTGAGGGTCTTCCCTTTGTTTTTTGGCGATTATGAATTTTGGAATCCGGCATCACGGGCACGGACGCATGCGCATTTTCTCAAGCTTTCCGAAAAGTGCTCATTTGCTGAAATCGGACACTCGAGCACCGTTTTATGATCGTTTTCATTTCGTCGTCGTTTTTCGCCTTTTCAATGAAGATATCGTCCCTATTCATATGTAATTTACCGTATTTTAGCGTAATGTAATGTGATTTAGTGTAATTTAACTTAATATAGTGTAACTCAACGTAATTTAACATAATTTCAAGTAATTTAGCGTATTTTAGTATAAATATGCTTCATAGAAGTAATCTAACTAATATTTACAAAAAAAATTCGAACTTTTAGCGTTAAGAATTCAGCATCTTGATATTCATATTGTCTCTAATCTAATCTTTAAAAAAAAAAAAAAAAAAAAAAAAAAACACTAGCGGACCGCCCAGCTGCTGGGCGGTCAGCTCATGGTAGTGGACCGCCCAGTGGCTGGGCGGTCTGGTGGGAAAAGTGGACCCCACTGGGCGGTCTGGTGGGAAAAGTGGACCGCCCAGCCCACGGGCGGTTAGGGTAGAAATAATTATAACTTTGGAGTGGGAGCAGATTTGATAATTTGTTTTTTTTTGGGGGTTTTAATAAAAATATCGGTGGTACAAGGTACTACATGCAGCACACAACAATTAATCAGAATATCATAAAAATGAACTAAGAAGAAATAATGAAGTCTAGCAGTAACCGAAATATGGGATGGTCAAAATGACATGCTAACAAGTAATAGCTTTTGGAGGATTCTATCATTAATTAGTTAGGTGGGTGCTCTGTTGATGTTATCTATATTTAAAGCTGTGTTAGTTGCAAATAGACCAATAACTTCTTCAGTTTCTAATATAAGAAACATTTTAAGTGTGTGTGTGTGTGTGAGAGAGAGAGAGAGAGAGAGAGAGAGACAACCCTGTCGAAAGAGGAAGTCGAGAATAACAAGACAACAATTCGTCTTGTACAAAAAAAGAATTTGCCTCTAATATTATATAAATTACAAATTGATGCTAAAATTAAACATATAATAAATATGTACCTAAACATATATTATTGAAGAACTTGTCATAAAATTAAACATATACAAACCTATAGCTAGGCTAATGTCATATATAATCTTGTAATCACGACTTCATAATAGCAAACGAGTCACCTGATTCATATATGCTTGACAGCAAATATAAAGATTTGTACCCATATATTTGTTTGACAACAAAAAGAATCAGCAGGTCAATAAAAAACATTTCTAGAATATGCACAACACTTAGGTTTGATCTGATCATATTTGTTGGGGCCTCTTAATATATGAAATGAAATTCCTTATTTGGTAATAGACAACCATATTTGTCATTGTATATATGTCAGATTAGAAATACTCAAGGCTAATTAAGGATGAATCTACAATATAAAAGAACAAAATTATAAAGCACACAAACATTCTCTTCACCTTATTATGTCTAGAAGATTTAAGTTGGTACATAAATAGTAGTACAGCACACAAGAAATCCAGTAGTACAATAAAACAAGCACAAAAACAAAGAAGAATTTAAATAAGAAAGTCAAGCTTTAAGGAGAATTTTATTTATGAACCCTTGATAATTATATCCACCGCGGTCAGCATCTTCAGCATCTCCAATGCACATGTGAGCCATGAGCATATAGATGTGCGTGATAAATTCTCCTCCCTTGCTCAATTGCATGGCATGGTAGTACGTCTTGCAATTAATAGCCGCATGGCTCAGCATCTCCGCCCAAACTCTCTTGACAAGGCGCCACCTCTTGTCCTCTTCCATATCATCAAGCTGTTTTGCAAGCCGGCGCGCATCAGACAACACCGACCATGTTCTCTTCTCTAAGAACTCATCATTCTCTTCACTTAAATCCAATAATGCTTTCCTTGCCCCTTCTACTGTAAGCCCACTTCTCTCTTTGTGATAGAAAACTTTGACAGCATCACATGTGTCCCGAAATCTTATTTTCCCAATTCCATCGGGCATCATGGACGGTTGCATTACTAAAAGGTACACCATGTAGTTTGAAATTTTCAAACTTATGTCATGGTCTGACTGACCAGTACTCTCAGGGCTTTCACTGTTTGGGTGACTACTGCTATTGGCATTCCTAGCAACGTGGGTGTGATAGCAGAGCTCCGTGGCAATGTGCCATAATAGAATACTCACGTCAAATTCCTTATCTTTGATGCTCCATCTCAAATGGTCACATGCCTCCTGTTGGAGCACTTTCTCTCCTTTGCCATCTTTTAGCTCTTGCAAGTCGACACTCAACCTGTCGCGGAGCTGTTCAACTAAAAGATGTTTTAACTCTCTTGGCACAGGAACAGAGTGAATGAAAAACTTATCCCATAAATTTTTCACCTTATCCCATAAATTTTTCACCTTAACAGCACCCAAAATCCGTCTAATGATGGTATTTTCATCTCTCAAGGAAAAACTCAACAAACTGTATTGACCCATTTTGTTTGACCACTGGGGCTTGCGCTCTGAGAAAAAAAATGACTTAACTATGGCAATAATAAGTGCCAGTTTCTTTAGTAGAGGGTGTTTCTTTTGTGCAAGTGCGACTATCATCCAATCAGAGAATATGATTTGAAGAAGGGAAATCAATTCAATGAATAGAGCAGAACCAAATAAAACATAAGTTATTATGATGTCTGCTTTTGCGTAACCTGTTTTCTCATCGTTCATAAGAAAGAGTACGAAAGGAGAATAGATCAGCACAAGAGAGGCAAGTCGCCAGAGACAACCACGTGGACCATTGGTAAGGACCGCCTTGGTATGAAGCACATCGTATAGGAACGAAAGCTCTATTTCCACCAATTTAAATGCCTTCCATACACTACAGTTCCGGAAATTAGCTCGACAATTGTATAGCTCATTGGAGGTGAGCCTGAGGTCTCCCACAAGAGGCATGGTTCTCTTAAATAAATCATAGCCATCAACTATATTGGAAAGCAGCGACTCATCACTTCGTGTGATATCTATGCTATTCCCAGCATTCGTAGTTGATTTGGGTTCGAACATTGAACTTCGCAATTGATCCATGATGGAAGAACTTTGTGTGATATATTGCCCTTTGCCAGCATTCGTAATTGATTTGGGTTCGAACATTGAACTTCGCAATTTATCCATGCTGGAAGAACGGAGAGCCCAAGTTCTCTCTGAGTACTTCATCAATCCAGCAATGAAAACAAAGGAAGCTGGTACACCTATCTGGGGAATAACCACCAATTCAAGCAATACCGTAATTGCTACAAAAACCTGAACGACCAATCCGAGTAAATGTCTCAACCAGAGCTCATTATCCTCAATTGAAAATGAAGTGATGGTGTCTGGCCCACCAAGGTGGAGGAGGAGGAAAGGAGCCCAAAAGGCCCCCAGGCCTACGCCCCCGTGAGAACCACTAGCACCTTCGTTTTGCTTCTTGAGAAGGTTACCGAGTGCCAAGATGGCAACATAATCAGCTAAAAGGTAAAAAAACCATAGAAGAAAGGTGAGCAGCTTTTGGCTAGTGCGTTTTCTCAAGGGAGACAAGAAGATCATTCCAAATTGAAAGCATAGGCTTGCCAGCACCAGGATTCTCATTTCCTGAGCATTCCAGAGGCTCTTCCAATTCTCATTTATTATTCGCATTCTGAAAATTGTTTGTTAGATATATTCCCTTGGCCAAATTAATCTTTTTTTTTCTCTCTCTCCTTTCTCTATGAATGCGCAACACTCTTCTTTTCTAATCTTCTCTTTTGTCCATCGTGCTTAGTTTGAGTGAAAATCCTGGTACCTTTTTTCACAAAGAAAAGAGAGGTTTCAGTTCTGGAGCAGATAACTATCTATGTTATATGTTTCCATATTTTAAAATTTGATTAAAGAATTTATACCAAGAACTATAATGTGCTTTTAATTTGCTCGGCTTGCTTGGTAGATCTAATGGTTGTAAAGGGAAGTGACTGAAGGCAAAGGATATCCTTATATATGGCAATCCAATTAATTCTTACTCCTTTTTATAGAACTGTTTGTTGTTTGTTTTTCATCTTCATTTAATAGCTGTGCGCGTCCGCTTTAATAATGATAACATATGCGAGAGATACATAATAATTACATAATTGTAAAAAATTATAGCAGTACTCAGCAAGACATCCTTGTTGGATCATAATCCAACGTTGAGCTTATATGTAATATAATTATGAATTGTATACTGTCATATATGATTGTCACAATTAAGTGATCTAATATGAAATTAAGATATTAGACAATATATGTATTAAATAGGGTGTAGTCCATAAATGTAAAACAATTAAGACAAAGATCAAATCATTAATGTATTGATTCTGAGATTTAAAATTTAGAAAACTGTCTTTCTAGAGGTTTGTGCGGGCCATACGGCTATCGATGCGGCCGTACGGATTTTGATGCCACTAGATGGTTTTTTATGCGGTCGCACAAAAACTTTTTTTAAGTTGGCAGATAACCAGATAAGTTACCCTATATAAGGATTGGTCCACAAGGCACAAGATAACATAGAAAAACACAAAAACTGAACATATGTTTTCTCGTTAGAAAAAACAGATCTGTGTGCATTCTCTTCTTCTTCCACCATCAAAGAATATAAAGGAGAGATCAATTAAGAAAAAGGGAGAGATATCTCAAGGGCCAAATCTTGCTGTCTTGGAGACTTAATTCACGACCATATGACGTAAATGCGAGAAAAACTTATTGCCATTGAAGACTTGTCTCATTCTCACGGAGACGGCTCTTCAGACTTGAGGATCCCTAACCAACGTTATGGAATTAGGTATTGTATTCCACACTTATGATTATGTTTCTATGAGTCGGGTTTGGCATAAGATGGTTCATAGGTTAAGGTGGAGAACTGTTTCTCCTTCCCCGGAGTGTAAGTGTTTGACCCCTAGATTAAAATGTAATTGTTTGATCTCTAGATAAGGCGTAATTGTTTGGCCTTTATGATTCCCCAACAAGTGGTATCAATAGAGTAAGTCTAATAGAGTGTGGTTCATAAATGTGTACAATAAGTTAGGCAAATATCAAATTATTGATGGACTGATTCTGAGATTTGCAATTTCGAAAACTGCTTTTCTAGAGGTTTGTGCGGGCCATATGACTATCAATGCAGCTGCACGGATTTTGATGTGACTGCATGGTTTTTTATGCGGTCACACAAAATACATTTTTTTGTTAAGTTGACAGATAACCAGATAGGTTACCCTATGTAAGGATTCGTCCCAAAGGCACAAGATAACATAGAAAATCACAGAAACTGAACAAACATTTTCTCTTTAGAAAATACAGATCTGTGCATTCTCTTCTTCTTCTACCATCAAAGAATAGAGAGAAGAGATCTATTAAGAAAAAGGGAGAGGATATCTCAAGGGCCGAATCTTACTGTCTTGGAAGATGATGAAGCCAAAACATATAACGAAAATAACTATCTTTTCTTACGGAAAATGGCCAAAAGCGAATACAAAGTAGCCATTTTCCTAATTTATTTACCGCAAATGTGTTTTTAGGCTATTTTGACATGTTTTGGAGAAAGTTGCATATATAGTCCAAAAACAGAACAAAAGTATCAAATTTAGGTGATTTCTGGAGATAACACCAAAACAGGGCATCACATGGAGCATGCAACACCTCACACGAAGTGCACAACATGCGAAATGGCGAAATTACAGCAAAATCTACCAAGTCAGGAAGTCATGCGACCTCTCCAATGCCGCTTGTGGTATAGACCTATGCCGTACAATCCGTGGACTATTTGATTCTGATCAAATCTCCACCGTTGATGTTATTTTCGACAGAATTCTTCTACAAAGGATGCGATTGCTTCAGACCCAAGCTATCTTAGCCATTATTGGTTTCATCTACCCAAACTTGGAGTGCACTCCAAGTTTTCACCTTCTCCACTACGTCCACTACTCCCCCTCTCATTTAGGAAGGCTATAAATACCTCTCTTGTAATTAGGTTTAGTGTGCGTGTTTAATTGGATTAAGTCCATACAATGGAGATTAGCAATCCTCATTGCTAGGTTAGGTTAGAGAGTTACTTAGAGAGAGAAGGGTAGCCATCGGAAGCCAAGCAGGAGAAGAAGACGTCATATTAGGAGGCAGAGGTTCATCCATCTTCAATTGGGTTGTAATTTCTGTTATCTTTATTTTATTCTTTTTATTTTGCCATGGCCATGAGAAGCTAAACTTCTTATCTCTAGGATGAGAGTTGTAATCGAATTCTTAATTATGTTTTAATATATGTCTATGTTTTGTTTATGTTGATTTGAGTTTGCTTTATTATTTGAATCTTTTTTATTAAGTCCTTGCATACATAGTTCTGTCTACTATATGCCAATGTCCTCCACATACCAATAGGTGTAAAGTCATTGCATCCTTGTGTGAGAATGATATTTCATGTAAGTACTTCGAACACTTCGGCTAACAAGGCTTGGCAGTAGACGGGTGTGTCAAAACTCAAGTGAAACAGAACTACATTTTTTCTACTTTTTTGTTCTGATTCACTCCACAGCTCTCCCCTCCCCTTCCTTTGAGGAGATTCAAAGATTAGGGTTAGAACCCAGTGGGCTCCCTTGGCAGGATAGCGTAAATTGTCAATTTAGATTATATTAGGAAACACCTAGATTAGGTAGGGTCTTTGGGATATTTCAACTGCGGGGTAGTATAAGGAATAATATAATTGCGTTCCTAGAATACTTTAGCCTTGATAGCCTAAAAGCCGATCGCAAGATCGGAAAACCTTTCAAATCACATAAACAAGAACCCAGCACGCCCTGCGGGAGTGTCCTCAACAAGTTCAAGAATGCTTGCAACATGGTAAAGGTGAATAGAGTCACACCTGATGACCTCCGTCTTCACCTGTTCCCACTCTCCCTAGGAGAATGACGTCAATCAGGGCTTGAATCATTGAAACCCGGTTCAATTACGAACTAAGCTCAAATGACAAAAGTCTTCCTCGCTAAGTACTTTCAACACACCAAGATTGCACAACATCGAAGCCGTATCACTTCTTTCATGCAAAAGGATGGAGAATCTCTAAGCGACGAATGTGACCGCTTCAAGAACCTCTAGAGGGAGTGTCCTTACCATGGACTGGAGAAGTGGCTCATGCTTCAATCCTTTTACGACAGACTACAAGCCTATGCAAGACAAGCAATAGACTCAACCGCCGGAGGAAAACCATCATTGACTTGTGCCAAAGTCAAAACTACTTGACATCAGGACAAAGCGTGAAGAGTAGGCAAACTTGAAGTTCGTAACAACGCTGCCATCGACGCTAAGCTTAAATGCCTTGTGCAAGCTTGTCAACAACCTTTCAAAGAAAAAGGGTGATGTAGCAAGCGTAGCGCTGTGTCAATCATATGGAGACGTTCATAACCTAGAAGACGCATGCACACTTCTAGCGAAGGTAGAAGTAGAGCAAACAATTCCTACAAGCCTAACAACCAAAATGCTAATACATACAACCAAGGTTTGAGGGATCAAGTGAACTAACTACCCCTGCAAGAATGACCAAGGAGCTGCAAATCCAAAATGATATCAACCAAACTATCAGCAGGGTCGGCACATCAACCATATCAGCAGAGGCAATTCAAGCAACAACCTCCTCGCAAACCATACATCGAGTATGTTATGGACAAGTTGTTTGAAAGGTAAGGGAGAACAATAGACGAGATCAATACCAACGTCAATGCAATAGGTGAACGAACGAAGACCCTAGAGAATCAGGTAGCTCAACTAGCTCATGATTTTTCAAACTTTTCGTGAGGTAGAGGCAAGCTTCTAGGGCAACCGGAGGTCAACCCACGAGACTCAACTCGATGCATTGCAACCAATGATGATTAACTCTACAATATGCACCCTCTGGGGCACCTTTCCTACCTCTATCCAACTAAGCAAGGAAAGGTTTAGCTGACGACCTAAAACAACCGTTGCGTGGGAGGCAACCCACGATCTTTTTACTTTTTATGCACTTTTTCAATTTAGAGTCATGGGTAACTTACTAAACCAGAACTGATAGGTAGATGATTAGGATTGTGACATAGGAAGAAATCAAGGACAAGAAGAACCATTCTTCTATCCAGTATACAACCCATACGGTATCATTCCATACTGCATGTGGGGTATTCTCGAGCTCCGTACGGTACCAACCAGACATACCGTAGAAAAATGTAGGAATAGGGCCTAAGTTGAGCCCGCATGCGACATACCTTACCCGCATGCGGCATAGGGTAGAACTGTGTTAGGAATTGAATTAGGAAAATTGTCGGCTGAGTTTTCTTACCGTATGGGATACCGTGTGCGGCACATCAGAGGCCACAGGAATGCTATTTTTGGATTATTCTCTATTTTCATATTACAAAAAAACTTATTTTTGGATTGTCTGGAAATAGAGAGGAGATCATGGTTACCCCACTTCTCCCATCCTTGCCACCACTTTCCTTATCTACTGCTCCTCTATAAGAAGGGCATCCTAATCTCTCTCCCTCCTCACAACCTTTTCCTAAATTTTTGAGTTCTTCTTCTTCCTTAGCAGCTTTTTTATTTTTAGCCAGAAATTTCTTCTAAGTCCAGGCCGCACGCCACCTCCGAGGTCGCATGCCTAAGTCGTAGGGCAGACAGAGAAGGTGATCAATGGCCGAATTCAACCAAGCTGATGATCAATCTCGACCATCCAAACCACCATAAAATAGCAAGCCGACTGGGATGTTGTTTTCTTTTGAAGAACATCATGCACGCTTTCAAATCTTGTAGGAGCGCACCGTGAAAGTTTCCAAAGGGCCGTGTTGTTATTCTCTCAAGAAATTGGAGATTTACGACGAAGTATGTATACTTCTATCTTCAATCAAATTGTGGGAATTGACATTCAAATTGAGGCATGAGCCAACCTATACACGTGCCATCTTGGAGTTTCTAGCAACCCTACAAGAAGAAGGTGAAAGGATAAGTTTCAACCTCAACAATAAGCGCTACACCCTCACCACGGTAGGTATCAACGAAACACTCGGTCTACCTTATGGCGGGCACATGTCTCATGGTACCAAGGTAGAGAGGGAGGCATTTTGGGAGAACCACTCTCTTCAAGGAGCAAATGGAGGGAGGCCAAGGCCATCCACATACATCTACAACAAACCATTGAGATTTGCCCACATGCTCCTGACAAACTCAAACTTCCCGACTGGAGAGTTCAACACAGAAGTGAGTGACAGAGACATCCTCTTTCTAGCTCAATTGAAGGGACTTCATTAACAATGGCCACCAAATAAAGGGTTCTTCATCATGGAGCACTTAAAGAAGGTAGCCAAGGAGGCACGTAAAGACCTTGATATAACAATTGGCGCATACGTTTCCCTCTTTGCTAAATACCTAGAGGTAACCATACTAGAAGAGGAGGTGCGTGGTGATCCCTACATCAACCTTACATAACTAGTAGAGCATCGTCAACTTATGACCGCTGGTATAGTAGTCACAAGGAGCCCCACGTCTACATCCGCATGGAGGATGGACTGCTAGGGTTCATGTATGCAACCACAATCACTTAAACTTCTAGCGAATCCACCAAAACTTTGGAAGATGGACCTGCTAAGGAACTAGAAGGAGATCACCATCCAACCTTAGAAGGTGAACCTATCGAAGGACCAGACGAGGACCATCAACAAGCCAACCAAGCCATTACTCAAAGCGTTTCACGAGCAAAAAAGAAAATGTGGTAGATCGGAACGTCGCATAAGGTCCAAGAGCAGAAGCAAACCACACAAGGTACATAGTTAGGCATTAGCGCTACCTGAAGTGGCATACGTAGTCAACATATCAGATCAGGAGATAGAGCCACCTACAAGTGAGACTTCTGCTTAGCCACAACTCGCACGGTATCGCCCATACCACATGCGGCATCGCTGACACTGCACGAAGGCAGGCAACCGAGCCAAGGTGAGGTAGCTCCTACGACATCATGCATGCCGCATGCGACCTCAGCCCATGCCGCAGGCTTTCCAGACCGTGACCAATCAAACTTGTTCAGCAACCGCGAATAGCGCAGATCATCCTCTGAACCTAGTACTTCAGTAAGACCAGATCATCCTCACTAGTGTCCAGCCATGGAAGAACTCACAGGAATCAAGCGCAGGCTTGAAACCTAGAGTTTTATAGAGCTCTCATGGTCAATGCGAGCAAATTTTTTAGGAGCTATGGTGCCAAAGAAGGCTCGTCCTTCGACGGCATTCCTCGTCAATTCTAACTGTAAGTTCTGACCCATGGTTCGAGATCTTCTTCGAAGATTTTACCTTTTCATTGGGGACAATGCACGGTTTAAGCTTAGGGGAGGGGATTGAACCCTTGTATCTTAGGTTTTAGGGTCAATTTTTTTCTTTAAATTTTAGGGTATAACTAGGCTTTTTACCTGACGACGAATAGGGTTTGCATGACTGAACTTAATTGATTGAGAATGCAAGCTTGTCAGGATGTTTACCGAAGTTATAAAAATAGAGTCTTGCATGACTGGACTTAATTGTTTGAGATTGCATAAAGTGTAAGATAAATAGAGTCATAGGTTAGGTAGAGTCCACACATGAAACACACGAAATTTTGACAATTTTCGAAAACATTATATCTATACAATTTTGTTGAGGCAATTCCTAAATGTTTAAGTAGCATAGTCTCCAAGACACTTTACTGTAATTTTGGACATGGAAAGGCTAAGACTAACAACATATTGATTGACAAAAAAATATTTTTGAAAGATGATTTTCCTTATGCATTATGTAAGCAAAAATTTCTTAAAGTTGGGAATATTTCTAAATTACATCCTTTTTAAATTGAGACCCCTATATTTTGACAAAGTTATAAAAGATAATTTTTAGATATATATAAATCTAGAAATTGTGTGTATTCATAGTAGATGCAATTAGTACTAGAAGAGGACGTAAAATAGGTCCCACCACCGTATTTCAATTTGAGATTCAATGAAATCCTTAGGTGCATTCATAACGCATAACCTCTCGTTTGTATCTATGCGTTAGAAGAATCTCCCGATGAAATTCTTAGATACATTCGGAACGCATAACCTCTCATTTGTATCTATACGCTAGAAGGGTAAAGCCAAATTGAGTAAGGTGTATCTATTTTCTTGGAATTTACTTTTTATCAATAAAGTTGCACTCTACTAACACACTTAGTCTTTAAAATTTTAGTTCAAAGAAGGGATCAATTTTTTTGAAAGGATGAGAAATGATATATTGATTGATTTTAAGATCTCTTTCACCATAATGATGTTAAGATGGGTTGTCTTCAAAATATTTTAAAATAAAATCAAAGTGTTGTGAATGCAAATGTTTCCATTTTCTAAGAATTTCATAGTCCTTAGAAAATCTGTCAATATTTCCAAAAATCTTGTTTAAGACAATTATTAGCCAACCTATCCATAGATTTTACTTGTTTTGATCGAGGACGAACAAAAATTTAAGCTTGGGGGGTGTGATGAAGCCAAAACATATAGCGAAAATCACTATCTTTTCTTACGAAAAATGACCAAAAGCGAATGCAAAGTAACCATTTGCCTAATTTATTTATCGCAAACGTGTTTTTAGGCTATTTTGGCAGGTTGTGGAGAATTTTGTGTAGTTATGCCAAAAACAGAGCAAAAGTATCATATTTAGGCAATTTCTGGAGATAGCACCAAAACAAGGGCATCACATAAAGTACACAACATGCGCAATGACAAAATTACAACAAAATCTGCCAAGTCAGGAAGCTATGTGACCTCCCCTATGTCGCATGCGGTATAGACCTATGCCGCACGATCCGTGAACTCAATCCGTGGACTGTTTGATTATGATCAAATCTCCACTATTGATGCTATTTTCGGCAGAATTTTTCTAGAAGGATGCAATTGCTTCAGACCCAATCTATCTTAGCTATTTTTGGCTCCATCGACCCAAACTTGGAGTGCACTCCAAGTTTCCACCTTCTCCACTACTTTCAATACTCCCTGTCTTCTTTAGGAAGGCTATAAATACTCCTCTTGTAATTAGGTTTAGTGTGCGTGTTTAATTGTGTTAAGTCCATAGAATAAAGATTTGCCATCCGCATTTCTATGTTAGGTTAGAGAGTTACTTAGAGAGAGAATGGTAGCCATTGGAAGCCAAGCAGGAGAAGAAGACGTCATCTAAGGAGGCAGGTTCATCCATATTCAATTAGGTTGTAATTTATGTTCTCTTTATTTTATTCCTTTTATTTTGCCATGGCCATGAGATGTTATACTTCTCATCTCTAGGGGGAGGGTTGTAATTCGTAATGATGTTTTAATATATGTTTATGTTTTGTTTATATTGATTTGAGTTTACTTTATTATTTGAATCCTTTTTATTAAGTCCTTGCATACATAGTTTTGTCTACTATATGCCAATGTCCGCCACATACCAATAGCTGTAAGTCGTTGCATCCTTATGTGAGAAGGATAATGAATGTAAGTACTTCAAACACTTCGGCTAATGAGGCTTGGCAGCGGTTCAAAGACTAGGGTTAGAACCTAGTGGGTTCCCTTGACAGGATAGCATAAATTGTCAATTTTGGATTATATTATGAAACACCTAGATTAGGTAGGGTCTTTGGGATATTTCATTTGCGGGGTTGTATAAGAAAATAATATAATTGTGTACCTAAAATACTTTAGCCTTGATAGCCCAAAAGTTGATCGCAAGATCGGAAAACCTTTCAAATCGCATAAATAAGAACTCGGCACGCCATGCGGGATAGTGACAGTGCCGCATGCGGGGTAGCTGTGGACAATCTAGGCCGCATGCGACAGTGACAGGCCACATGCGACGTAAAGGGACGTCGAAATTTATATTTTGCATAATTAGGAAGGAGACAACCTGAACCCTAGAGGCCCTCTATTTATTGTTTAACTCGAACCTTAGCACAATTAGCGCAACCGCATCAAACTTATAAAAACTCCTGAGAAACTAGACTAGTAAAAATTGTTTATAATCTAATACACTATCCCTATGGGTCGACACCCCAATCAACTACACGGTAGGATCATGCGCTTGTGATATGAACGTAAGTAGAAATTAGGATTTATAATCTTTATAAGTAGCAGTTCAATTTGGACTCATCAGAAGACTTGATCCATGACCATGCGACGTAAAGGCGAGAAGGGTTTCTTGCCATTGAAGACTTGTCTCGTGCTCTTGGAGACAGCTCTTCAGACTTGAGGATTCTATGGCCAATGTTATGGAATCAAGTTTTGTATTTTGCACTTATGATTATGTTGCTATGAGTCGGTTTTGGTATAGAACAGTCCATAGGTTAAGGTGGAGAACTGTTTCTCTTTCCCCTTCCCGGGAGTGTAAGTGTTTGACTCCTAGATGAGATGTAATTGTTTGATCTCTAGATAGGGCGTAATTGTTTGGCCTTTATGATTCCCAACAATCCTGACTTCTTGATCTCATTGATTGGATGTTATGATTTCTTGAAGTCTTTTTGATTCTCAACGCTAAACTTTTTTCATTTTTCAATCTAATGCCACTAAAGAAAAAATATACTTATGTAGAAAAGTTTATGAAAAATATAATATTAGGTTCAACAATGAATAATTAATTTTTGAATTTTTTTAAGACAAAAGACGGGCCGGATGAAGTCAATAATAGGAGTGAAAAGCTAACTAGGGGATTGAAAATCTAAATATACCCTTTAAGATAGGTTCAATGCTTAATTTCAATATATAAAGTGGATTAGAACTAGGGTGTTCCTAAGTTCACCAAATCTCTTTGTGAACTCAACTCTAAAACCTATTGGATTAGCTTCAAACGACAAATCTAAACTGTTGAAATCCTTCTACCTTAGAAGTGATACGTCTACATGTGAAAATTTTAAAATTTTAAAATAATTTTGTATAGAGTCAAGTGGTCAAAAGGCGTCCAAAAAATGAATGCATTAAAATTAATTTATAAACCTTCTAATTTTGACCACTTGACTTTATACTAAATTAATTCAAAATTTTAAAATTTTCACATGTAGACGCATCACTCATAAGATAGAAGGATTTCAATGGTTTGAATTCATCATTTGAAGCCAATTCGATAGGTTTTAGAGTTGAGTTCACAAAGAGGCTTGGTGAACTTAGGAACACCCTAGTTCTACTCTATAAAGTGTGCTTACCTGAAAACTCTTTGAGCTGCTCCTTAATTACACAAGCTCAGCTCCGAGATTATGCCCGGTGATGTGATTCGTTTTGTGTGATCGGCTTCGCATATTCCTTGGAAAAATGCAGCTGACCTTCTCCTCGAACAGTTAATTGAACCTTCTCCCTTGGATGTGAAACTGCTCCCTTCACGACATGATTCTTGTCAAATACAGAACGAGTTGTT
This sequence comes from Carex parvula, assembly GCA_025461045.1. Taxonomy (NCBI): domain Eukaryota; kingdom Viridiplantae; phylum Streptophyta; class Magnoliopsida; order Poales; family Cyperaceae; genus Carex; species Carex parvula. Next base: position 26,894 of record JAJGRW010003524.1, on the reverse strand, counting down.
TGTAGATGCTAATAGAATTATTGGAATAATTACTCTCCTAGCGCTCTAATAACCTTCTCCTTAATTTCAATATATAAAGTATGCTTACCTGAAAACTCTTTGAGCTGGATGTGAAACTGCCCCCTTCACTCAGAGCTTCTTGTCAAATATGGAACGAGTTGTTTGTAGATGCTAATGGCATTGTTGGAATAGTTAAGTCTCCTAGCGCTCTAATAACCTTCTCCTGAATTTAATTACTCTCTCTCTCTTTTAATTGGTGGGACAATTTAGATTGGACGACCTAAAAATTATATTGAGTCCTAGTCAATTTGCACACATATCGAGCTAGTTCACATGTCTTTGTCATCAATTATCACAGTTTGTTTTGTTTTGGTGGAATCTTTGGGTTCTCTTGATGACATGACATTAATTGTGATTAATCCGATTGAGATTTGTAAATAATTAATTTTCTCCTCATCGAAGCCCCACCAACTTTTTTGTTAATCATGGCCTGAATTTCTCATTCATTCACACTGTTATTGTTGACTTAATGGCTTTGATCAACGGCTATGATTACGCACGAGAAACACATCTAGGCCTCGATCCGTGCCTTTATGAAACACCCATTAAGAGACTGCCACGTGGCATGCTTTCAGTGACTGACTTTGAAATGGTAGTATAAAATAATGTTAGTATTTTTATTTTTCTTTATTTTTGCTGTTAATTGTAGTATTCAAGAATTTTTGAGCATATACAATCCATATGATAGATATGAAGATGTTATTAATTCTTCCTTTGACTCTACATTAATATTATCATTATTTAGCTCTGAAAAATTTAGATTGGAGGAGAGATGAGATGGAGGTTTCCAAGAGAACGATAACTGCTTACTGGTTTGTTGTAATTTTTCCTTGTGAAGCGTGTTGTGTTGATAACTTAGAATTGCGTTCTATTACAAGTTCACCCATTAAGCGTGTTGTGTTGGTAACTTTGTCATGGCGTGATTAATTTATAGTCAATGCATGGGTACAATAAATGAATCTTAATATATACCCAGTTGTATCTATTTTCTACTAACTATAAGAGAATAGATTAACGGCTTGTAGTCAACCATGCATGCTTTCATGCAAAGTTGTTCCTAATTACAATGGGGGATCACCAACAACTTTCTCGTTCTCATCACTACCAATTAAGAAGGGTTGATGGCAAAGGATTTTCAAATAATGGATGAAGTGAAAGAAATATGACATAAATGGCTCCCTGCTGACACACAACGCTTCATATATACCTCAATGCCTCCCTACAGGGTACGTCCTAGTTTAAGACGTCCGGATAGACTCGATAGACTATGGCATTCATAATATACATATACATATACATATACATATACATATACATATACATATACATATACATATACATATACATATACATATACATATATAGAGTAGAAGTAGAGTGTTCCCAAGTTCACCAAGTTTTCTTGTGAACTCAACTCTAAAACTTATCGGATTGACTTCAAATGATGAATCCGAAATGTAGAAACTCATATACCTTACGAGTGATGTGTCTTCAAGCAAAAATTTTGGACTTTCGAATTAATTTAGTATAAAGTCAAATAGTTAAAATTAGAAAGTTCATAAATTAATTTTAATGCATTCATTTATTGAATGTTTTTTTACCACTTGACTCTATACAAAATTAATTCGAAAATTTTAAAATTTTGTATGTAGATGCATCACTCGTAAGGTAGATGGGTTTTAACGGTTCGGATTCGTCATTTGAAGTCAATCCGACAAGTTTTAGAGTTGAGTTCACAAAGAGACTTGGTGAACTTAGGAACACCATAGTTCTACTCACACACACACGTCTACCTAGCAAAAAAATTATATGTGTATATATATATATATATAGAGTATGGCTAAGTTGCTGCCGGCAGCATTTCGGCAAGGTGCTGCCGGCAGCGTTTCGGCCATTCTGGTGTTCAAACAACAAATTTTTTTATATAGATGTTCAATCTATATTAAAATCTACTTGGAGACAAAATTTTACATTTTTTGGAATTTTTTTACTATTTATTAAGCCACTTTGAAAATTCCAGATCATATGGTCCAGACTGTTTTTATTGTTCACCCGGATCAGCAATTTTCAAAGTGGCTTAATAAATAGTAAAAAAATTCCAAAAAATGTAAAATTTTGTCTCCAAGTAGATTTTAATATAGATTGAACATCTATATAAAAAAATTTGTTGTTTGAACACCAGAATGGCCGAAACGCTGCCGGCAGCACCTTGCCGAAATGCTGCCGGCAGCAACTTAGCCATACTCTATATATATATATATATATATAGAGATAGGCTATGGTGAGTTGTGAAGTAAAACGTCGTTTTACTTCACGCCATATTTTCATTTTTAAAATTCAAACAACCAATCCGAACCGTTCAACTTTTTCTAAATATTGAAATGTGCTTGGAGACTAAATTTTACATTTTTTGGAATTTTTTTACTATTTATTAAGCCACTTTGAAATCGCTGATCCACTGTGAACAGTAAAAAACAGTAAAATTTCTGGACCACCGGATCAGCGATTTTCAAAGTAGCTTAATAAATAGTAAAAAAATTCCAAAAAATGTAAAATTTGGTCTCCAAGCACATTTCAATATAGAGAACATGTTGAACGGTTCGGATTGGTTGATTGGATTTTCAAAATGAAAATATGAGCGTGAAGTAAAAATGACATCTTACTTCACAACTCACCATAGCCCAACTCTATATATATATATATATAATTTTTTTGGTAGGTAGACTCCGTAAACTATAGCATCTGGCAGGGATGTCACACTAGTGCATAAAATACGACTATACACGGTTCGAAAAGCTAATGACACACGGTTCAACGACCATGTCAGCGAGCGTCATGTATGAATAGGTAGGTAAGTTGTACACAGTTAGCGAACCGTGCCTATATAGTACTAACATACACGGTTAGTAGAAGTGAACCCTGTCAGTTCCCACAAAAAAGTGCTGAAAATAGTGACAAGTGTTATTTACTCGATTTCTACATTGTCAAAGTAACCGTGTATACTAACAAGTGTTATTTACACGATTTCTACAAGGCATCCGTGTTTTTTGGCAACCATACCCGGTTTGTTGTTTTGAACCGTGTATGTTTTGATTTTTTTTAACAATTTTTTATTGGCTGGCACCAATATTAACTTGCTAGCCATTAAACATAAAATATTACACATAGTTAATTCAATAAATGTTCAACACAACATATAGAAATAAGAGGAGGGTTCAAATGCACTATTATTTTTGTGCTCCAATATGCTCCACATCCTTTATCTCCATTTTCAAAGTCCGAACAGTGGATCTGAACCGCTCAACATGATCTTCATAATAAAATATGCTTGGATACCAAATTTTATATTTTATAGAATTTTTTTACTATTTTTTTAGATAGGTACAAAATCACTTTTTATGGAGATTCTAGACCATCCGATAAAGTGATGTTGTACCTATCTAAAAAAATAGTAAAAAAATTCTAAAAAATATAAAATTTGGTCTCCAAACATATTTTATTATGAAAATCATGTTGAACGGTTCGGATCGACTGTTTGAACTTTGAAAATAAAGATAAAGGATGTGGAGCATATTGGAGCACAAAAATTGTGGTGCATTTGAACCCTCCTCAGTTAATAATATTCATTCAACATTCAACAAACATAAACTGATATACATCCATAATTCAATAAATATCAATCATAAATACATATACATATATATTCTAGAAATGTTACAAATACTTGGCATGCATATTTCTACCTAACAAAAACAAAAAAAACCCTGAGCGCCTCTGAGAGCTACTAATTAAAACACCTTTGAGAGCACCTATGAGAACACTTGGCATGCATGTTTCTACAACAAATCTCCAGTGCACCTCTGAGAGCTACTAATTAAAACAAAAAACCAATACCCTAACAAAGGAGCCAAGAAGAAAATAAAACTAAAATAAAAAAACAGAACCTGACATTCTAGCTTTGTATACTGTTCCCGTGTCAGGTTCTGTTTTCAGCTCGAGTGATAAAGAATTGTCGTTACTTTCATCGATCATTTCATGTCATAATTTGTAAAGTAAATTCAGATCATGCAACAAACATACATATATCGCCAGCAATTACATTAAGAACTTCACACAAACATGTTATTTTTTTTTCATAACATCCTTCAACACCTTTACATTAATACATATATATGCAAAAAAGTCAGTTTATGCATGTAACTACCCATATTTGAATTTAGGTCCTGTTAATTCAAGATAGTGTGACAATACTCGATCAATTTCATATATTTTTTTTGAAACCTAACCTAGATTTGTTTCAAGTCAAACTCAAGATAAATTGTAATTTAAAATATTAACACGCAAATTAAAAGATTAACCACTTATAAATCAGGGTGGTGAAACTAGGCTCCAAATTCTAATGACATCGTTTCGAAAAATGGAAATTATAGAGCTATAAATAGGATAAATCAAAATAACCCTTGCACTTAATTAGATTGTAGTGAATAAATATAAATGAGCCCACTACAGTGATTAGCTGTAGATACGACAAGCAAATTGTGTGGCCAATGATTACCAATGTCATATTAATGTACTGAATGCATATCTAATGAATGTAACGCAGCCTATGATGCCTCATATGCATGTGTGAAGTTATGAATTGTAGATTAAATCAAAACTACTCTATTAAATCAACTGAATTAAACAAATGAATTGAGTTTGACTAATGAATTTAAATACAAGTGTGAAGTCAATGGTGTGCCATGAACTAAATATCTAAGTACCACTACTACAAAAACTGGCTTTGTACACTGCACATTGTACACGGATTTGGCAATTATATTAAAAACAGTGTACCAAATATGAGTCCAAAAGATCTGAACGAGTTCTACACGGATAATTAGTTAATAATCAGTGTAGAATTATTAGAGAGAGCTACATGGTTTATTAGAAACCACAAATCCGTGTGTAAAGAAGTGGGTGTGCAAATAATTGAGAGAGCTACACGGACTTTTAATATAAAGCCGTGTAGGAACATTACACACGGTTTTTTGATATATAGCCGTGTAGAAATCTTATAATTGTACACGGATTTATAACTAAAAAGCCGTGTAGAAATAGTTGGAGAGCTACACGGATTTATAACTAAATAGCCGTGTATAATAGTGTAGGGTTTTAATGTCTTCCCTTCCAGAGCGCCGTTTTGATCAAGTCTTTTAGTTAATACATCTCGAACTGAGCTTTTTCCTATCAGATTTCTGCGAATTGATCGAGGCCAGCAGCTGAGATCTGAGATCTTTGAATTAAGTTTGTATTTTCTCCTCTCCATCTTTCTAAGGTTAGTAATATGTATTTAAATCATTTTCTTCCTCTAATTTTCTGTTATTTAGGCTTATTTAGGTCATTTCATGCATGCTTGATTTCTTAATATTAGATGTAATTAATTAGTGTATTGTGGTCCAATAACCGACCTTTAGATGCTTTTAGGTCCATGCCCGTTCAAAATTAATCCAATAGGGATTAATTTTGGATAGTCCCCGTTTTGGGACTGCTCTTTGAATATTATGTCTCATTTAGGATGTGAACACATATTAGCGGGATTTAATTAGTATTTGAGGAAAGTTCGACAGTATTTTCCCTTATTGCTCCTACGAGTATGTGGTTCGTACGCATACTTGGGGAGTTAAGGGGAAATGCTGCCGAATTTTTCTCAAATACTAATTAAATCTCGCTAATATGTGTTCACATATGAGACGTAATATTCAAAGAGTGGGTTAGGATTGTAAACCGGCCCTTTGTAAGCCCAAAATTTTGTACACGAAGGAGAATGTTGACCATGCATGATTAATTGATCAAATCATTTTTTTAATTTAATTTACAGATGGATCGAAGCTGGATGTATGAAATGCGACGTGACAGTGAAGAATATTTGGTTCGCGTTGATGAGTTTATAAAATTTGCTGAGAGTTATAGAGTGAAGAAAAAAGAAGAAGACATTTTATGTCCTTGTAAAGATTGTAAAAATTTATTAAGATTTTTGGACACCGAAGAAATTAGAGCTCATTTGATTTGTCGGGGATTTAAGAAGAGATATACATGTTGGTTCATGCATGGTGAGAAATTTGGGGAAAGTAGTATTGCCAATAAAGATTGTAATCGTGAATTGAATGATGAGAATATTGGAATTTCTGATAATTTTGAACTTGATTGGAACGAGGATTATGAGAGTGCCGAATATTATGATAACGTCGAACCCAAAAATGACGATGATGAGATGGAGAGGAATTTTGATGAAAATGTAGAACACGAGTTTACTGAAAATTTGGAGGATATGTTACGTGATGTGGAAGATGAAATTAGTGATAAAAATTATGATAAATTTCAAAATTTGTCTAATGAATCTAAGAAGCCGTTGTATCCCGGGTGTACCAAATTTACAAAACTGTCAGCTGTGCTGAAATTATTAAACTTAAAAGCAGACAATGGTTGGAGCGATAAGAGTTTCACGTCCTTATTACAGCTTTTAGGAGAAATGCTCCCAGATAACAACGAGTTACCCGGTACAATATATCAGGCAAAGAAGTTGATATGTCCAATGGGGTTGAAGATCGAAAGAATACATGCATGTCTAAATGACTGTGTATTGTATCGTAACGAGTACGAGGCCATGCATGTCTGTCCTAAATGCGGTGTTTCACGATATAAACGTCGTAAGGACCAGGACACTGATGATTGTAACGAGGACACAAATGGCCGACCTCCGGCTAAGGTGTTGTGGTATTTGCCGATAATACCGAGATTCAAACGGTTGTTTGCGAATCCCAAAGATGCAAAATTATTACGCTGGCACGAAGAAGAGCGCAAAAATGACGGTAAACTAAGGCACCCGGCTGATTCTCCTCAATGGAGAAACATTGACAGACATTTCAAAGAATTTGGTTCTGAAATGAGGAACCTTAGGATTGTGGTGAGCTCAGATGGAATGAGTCCGTTTGGAAGTATGAGCAGTCGGCACAGTACTTGACCAGTTCTTTTATGCATCTACAATCTTCCTCCTTGGTTGTGTATGAAACGCAGATATATAATAATGTCATTACTAATCCAAGGACCCAGACAACCCGGAAATGACATAGATGTATATCTCGCACCATTAATCGAGGACCTCCAAAAATTGTGGCGTGATGGCGTCCCGGTGTGGGATGCGTATATGAAAGAGACCTTTAACTTGCGGGCCATGGTGTTTTGCACCGTAAATGATTTCCCCACGTACGGGAATTTGTCGGGTTACACTTGTAAAGGAGCAAAAGCGTGCCCGATCTGTGAAGATGACACGCAGGTGCTGAGGTTGAAAAATTGTCAAAAAAATGTATTCATGGGGCATCGTAGGTTTCTTCCTATTAATCACCCATATCGTAAGAAGAAGATGGCATTCAACGGGAAAATTGAGCTTGGAGTGGCTCGTCATCCATTAGACGGGGAGAGTGTCTTCGAACGGGTAAAAAACATTGATGTTGTTTTTGGAAAATGCGCCAAAGCACTACCGAAGAATATTTGGAAAAAGAGGTCCATATTTTGGGAGCTACCGTACTGGAAATATTTAGAAGTGAGGCATTGCCTAGATGTCATGCATGTCGAAAAAAATGTCTGCGACAGTTTAATTGGTTTATTATTGAACATTCCGGGGAAGACTAAAGATGGTATTAAAGTGAGAAAAGACATGGTAGAGATGGGAATACGACACGAGCTCGCACCGCAGGAGAAAGGGAAGCGCACATACCTACCCCCCGCACTGTGCACAATGTCAAAGAAAGAGAAAACAAGCTTCTGTGAATGCCTCAATGGTATAAAAGTCCCATCAGGATATTCTTCGAATATTAAGAAGTTGGTGTCGATGAAGGACTTGAAACTGGTCGGTCTGAAATCTCACGACTGTCATGTTTTATTGACACATATAATTCCCGTTGCAATTCGGGGAATTTTACCAAAGCACGTTCGTCAAACCATTACGAAACTTTGTTCTTTCTTCAATGCAATAAATTCCAAAGTGATAGACCCTCTAAAATTGGACTCTTTGCAAAAGGAGGTCGTCGTTACTCTTTGCCAACTTGAGATGTATTTTCCGCCATCTTTTTTCGATGTCATGGTTCACCTTGTTGTTCATCTTGTGAGAGAAATTAAGATTTGTGGTTCCGTGTTCCTTCGGTATATGTATCCATTCGAGAGATACATGGGCATCTTGAAAAAATACGTAAGGAACCGACATCGACCCGAAGGCAGCATTATAGAAGGATATTCTACGGAGGAGGTGATTGATTTTTGCACCAACTACTTGACCGGTGTGGATTCTATTGGCGTTCCAAAATCTCGATACGAGGGAAGGCTCCAAGGAGTCGGGACAATTAGGTTGAGAGCCGTAGTTGCTGATCTAAATGAACTACAAAAGGCACATTTTATTGCACTACAACACATGACAGATGTTGCTCCCTATATAGATGAGCACATGACAATCCTTCAACAACAAAACTACACGAGGAGTCAGAAGTGGCTTACTAACGAGCATAATCGTTCTTTTATAGGATGGCTGAAAGAAAGAGTGCAGTCACACCCCGTACCAGAAATTGTTAAACTGCTTGGCGAAGGACCCCAAATTGTTGTTAGAACATTCCAAGGATACGAGATTAATGGATATACATTTTACACTAAATCCCAGAGTGATAAGAGCACGATGCAAAACAGTGGGGTGACGTTGGTGGCGACCTCTCAAGAATTCAGTAGATCCGGAGATGGCTGGGCTGTAATAGCATCAAAGTCATATTATGACGTTATTCAAGAAATTTGGGAGCTCATTTACAGTCCTCGCCTGAGCATTCCCGTGTTTCGGTGTCAATAGGTCGAAGACCGAGGTGTTAAAGTTGATAACGACGGGTTCACACTCGTTGATTTAAACAGGGTTGGGCATGTTGATGATCCATTTATACTCGCCAAGCAAGCCACCCAAGTCTTTTATGCCACTGACTCGAGTGATGACAGGTTGAGCGTCGTCCTATCCGGAAAAAGAAGGATTGTCAGGGTAGAAAATGTCGTCGATGAAGAAGAGTACGACCAGTTCGACGAAGTACCTCCATTTTGTACCGATGTGCAAACTGAGGTAGCAACACTTGAAGGGGTAGACGAAGCTGACTACATGCGGTCCGACCACAATGAAGGATTATGGGCCGAGGGTACTGTTCAAATAGTGGAAAAAAGGAGAAAAAGGAAAAAAAAAGCATAATGTGTAATATTTATTTTGTTTGAGACCGTGTAGCTTTTAATATTGCAACTTTAGCTTGTAATATATCAAATAAAAAAGGAAAAAAAGAGGAAAAAAAAAAAAGCATAATGTAGTATTAGTATTATCAAATATTAAAGATCAAATATTAGTATTAGTTTTTGAAACAATGAAGGATTATGTTTAATGAAGGATTATCAAATATTGCAACAATGAAGGATTATGTTTAATGCTTATAACTCCGAAAATATTAGTATTAGTTTTTGAAAATATTAGTTAAAACATTTAATAATAAAATAAAATAAATATTAGTTAAAATATTAGTTTTCACTAAATATTAGTTAAAATTTTTAAAATATTAGTTAAAATATTTAATATTAGTTAAAATATTTAATATTAGTTAAAATATTTAATGAAAGATTATGTTTAATGCTTATAATATTATCATCTTTATCAAACATTTAATATTAGTTAAAATAAATATTAGTTAAAATCCTGCTGAATTTTACTGAACCTGGGACCCGCCTGTCGGACCTATTTATACACGGACTTTTAGCTAATAGTCCGTGTAGAAATGGAAGAGAGCTACACGGACTATTAGCTAGATGTCCGTGTAGAAAGGGGATTTGCACACGGACTTTAGAGTTATGTCCGTGTATAAAGATCTTTGTACACGGTCCTTTAAGTTAAAAGTCCGTGTATAATGAGGAAAACACTATTATTTCGAAATCCTTCTCTTCCAAAATTTTCATAAGTCCGAAAACCCTCACAGAGAATTAAGCGGTTCAGTTCCAAAAACCCTCACAGAGAATTTCGAAAACCCTCCGAGCTCTTCACCGCCTCACCGCCTCACCGCCTCGCCGCCTCACCGCCTCACCACCTCGGTCTCTCTCACCCGTGGTCTCTCTCTCTCTAACCCGTGGTCTCTCTCACCCGTGGTTAGCGTCTCTCTCTCTCTCGTTATTTTTCTTATTGGGTTTGAACCCGTTAGCCATGGTTGGTTGATTAATCTAGGTTATATGTCAAAAATTGATTGATTGATTGGTTGACTAATCTAGGTTATTGTTCCAAAAATTGATTAATCTATTGATGTTTAATTATATGTGAAATTGATTAATCTATTGATGTTTAATTATAATTAAACATTAAAATTGATTAATCTAGGTTATATTTTTCTTATTGGTTGATTAATCTAGGTTATTGTGCCAAAAATTGATTAATCTAGGTTAATTGATTAATCTAGGTTATATGATTTAGGGTATTTTGCCAAAAATTGATTAATTTAGGGTATTTTAGCAAGAGGTGATTTTAGCAAGAGGTTTAGAAATGTCAATTTTATTTTATGTTCATTTTAGCAAGAGGTCATTTTAGCATATTTGTACAAGAATATCAATTTAGGATTTCATTATTGGTCTTTTATGATATTTTGTACAAGAATATCAATTTAGGATTATTGTACAAAATATCAATTTTATGATTTGATCTTTAATTTCATGATTTGGTCACTTATGATTTGATCTTTAATTTCAATTATTGGTACAAGAATATCAATTTTTGTACAAGAATATCAATTATTGGTCACTTATGATTTGATCTTTAATTTCATGCAGAACCATGTCGAATGAGGATGAGTACGTCGATATGATGGCAGAAGAGGACCAGCAAGCTACTGCCTCATCAGAAAGAAGGAAAAGAGGGCCGACAATGTGCACGAGCATGTCCGAGCAGACCCATCAAGAAATCTGGTTCACAGAAGACGGGCGTGCGCAGGGAGAAAAACGGCAGAAATACTCAAATTGGTGTACGAGTTTTGTGAGGCAAAACGCGAGTATCCTTGTTGAGAGATGGGATCATTTTGAGGACAAGGTGAAGGACGAGTGGTGGAACACGGTGAAGGTAAAGTGCCTAACAACTCTTCTCTTGAATTTTCACTTATGTATGATCTATACTTAAATTTGAAAATTTTTGGTGTCAATCAGGCTCAGTGGAATATCGAGAATGATGTTCCAAAGGATAAGACTTTGAAGATTATGAACAATGGTTGGAAGCAATTCAAGAGCACGTTGAAGACGGAGTTCATGGAGAAAGGGAGAAATCCGGTCGGCTACTACAAATGGCTAAAACAAGAGGACTGGGATGCGTTTCAAGCTTTGAAGTCTACCGAAGAGTTCCAGGTATCTAACTCGTGCCAAATTTATGCTTATTCTTTCTCGATATGTACTTATCTTTCGAAAACTAACTGATCGTTATTGTCTTGTTTCTGTGAAGGCAAAAAGTGATAAAGGCAGGAGGACCGTTGCCTTTAACAAGTATCCACACCATCTAGGGTCAGGTGGTTACGAGGGTAAGTCGGCAGAATGGAGGAAAGTCCTGGACGCGAACAAGGATTCTGACTCACCCGTGGTTAGGATCCAAAATCCTAGGGGCAAAGATTGGGTCATGGGTAGAGCCGAGGTAACCGCTGACGGGAGGATAGTACTCCCAACGGATTTGCAACCCGTGACTCAAAGAATGGTAAGAGTCCTTTATACTTACTTTGTGACATTCACTCGAAAATTATAACTCCGAAAGTACGTCAATTGTTCTTTTGCTTTAACTAATTCTTCTACTTGAACAGTTGCAAGTGGAGGAGGAGGTCAACTCGGGTGCCCGGAGTGTCGAACGACAAAATGATTCCTTGTCCGCAGCGCTCGAGAATCCAGAACACCCGGGTCGAGTAAGGGGTGTAGGGGTCTACAGGGGCTGGAAGGAGGTGTTCCGAGTGGAGGGACAAAAACCTCGAAGAAAATCTCGTGCCAAGGTAAACAAAGACGAGATAGTTGCGCAGATACGCGCGGAGGTGAGCGCAGAGTACGACGCAAGGTTTGCTGAGATGCATGCAATGTTGACACAAATTAGATCAGCAACTACGCAGCCATCCGAGCAACCACCTCCCATTTCGCCGGGAATACGGCGAAGTAGTCAAGCATCCGGCACATGGGGCGCCTTAGACAATTTGGATAATCTCAAGGTAATCAATACTTGTTCATAATCTAAAGGTAATTAAAACATGTTTGCAACATTGTTAGAAAATATCGCATCATTAAAATAAACAACTTTCCTATAAATTTGCAGGACCCCAGAGCATGCGACCTCGTCCTATGGCAGGGTAGTGTTCCTCTGATCGTTGCTAAGGGCGTTGTACATCCAGGAGCAAAGAGTGTACACTTTGGTCAGCTAAGACCCGACCATGCATGCGTGCAGGTTGAGTTAGTCGTGGATGGATGGCAGCGCGTACCCCTTCCTGTCCCTACCGACGAAGCGCGTCTGCTTGATGACGCACGGATGTCATTTGTCCAATGGCCCAAGAGTCAGATTGTTTTGGATCAGGTAATCCATAAAAAAATCCATTTATTTTGTTACATTCAACTCATTCTTTTTGAAATACTAGAATAATACATCTATAACTTGATACAGACACGAGGAGATGATGTTACCGGTACGGCAATGTCACCGGTACGTCAGGAGGTGGGTTGCGACGTCGCGGCTGACGCGCCACAATCACCGCCCCGTCCTATGGTCACCGAAGAAGAATACAGCCGTTTGCCCAATGATTTGCGCCTTCTCCATGACTACTTGATGACGGCGCCCGACGGCATGGAGGCTATCATCATCCCTGTCCCATCTGGGATGTTTCTACACGAAGGCAGGGATCTCCTGCTGAAGACTTCAAGGACCTCTTCCACCACTCGTCATCCGACAAATGGCTCGATGTTTCACACATCACCATTTTCCTCATGTTAGTGATATTAAAATATTTTCATTATTGTATAGAACTCAAATATATATTCTAATTACAATATGATGAGTTTTCAGGAAGCTAGTCCGAAACTGTGATGAGATGGTTGAAAAGAAGAACTTGTGCATGTTTCTGGACCCCGAGAAAGTGAGTGGTACGGCAGTGACATATTATCCGGATATGGCTATCGAGTACATGTGTTCTGCGATGCATCGTGCTAAGGCGGAGGAGAAGAAATTCATTCTCATGCCATACCACGAGGGGTTAGTTCTAATCTTAACTTATGTGTTGTTTATATTTTAATTAAAGAATTGTATAAAGGAATTAAAAGTTAAACATAAAAAAATGAAATCACACCATCAATCATAGCAAATACTCGTGTCACTTTTATATGCTAAAGTACTATAATTCTTCTCCTCGATCCCACAGCAAACATTGGTGCTCGATTCTCATTGTGCCGTACCTAAATGTGGGCATAATTGTTGATTCTTGTAAGCCCAAAGGAAGGATCGCGGCTGACAAGTGCAAAGTTATCTTCCCTTTTGTGAATAAGTAAGCAATAATAATTCTATAGGTTTGCATTTCTTACAATCATATCAAATTATAAAATTGCTAATTACATTCACTCACTTTTGTAAGGGCTTTTGCGAAATATATTAAAGAGGGAGGATCAGATAGCACGGGCACGCGCAAGAAAAGCAAGTTGAATTGGAAGTGGATGTTGGTGAGCACACTTTATGAGTTAGAAATTTCATATATTGTTAAAAAAATTATTGTCATTCTAACAAATACCGCTAAATGTAAATTTCAGAGCCCGCAACAGAAGGAGGGTTGGGAATGTGCTTATTACATGATGATATTCATGTTTGACTTTGTCGAAAGAATACAATTTCTATTCCCAAAAGCGGTATGTACTTCATATTAATTTCCTATATAATAAGCAATTGATATCTACCTTTTCTGAAATACTAACTATTATCAAATTATAATTTTGTAGAATGTGACAAAGCAAGAGCATTACACTTGGGATCAGATCGACGATGTGCGGTGCATGTGGGCAAGGTGGTTTGCCATGGAATTTTGTAATCCTCGATATGGATTTGCATAGATTAATTTGTAATAAAAATATGTTTCGAATGAATTTATTGCTATATGAATTTTGTATAAATTTAGTTTATGAATTTCTTGCTAATTAATCTGTTTCGAATGAATATTTGTATTTCTGTTGCAAAAAATTGGCTAGCAAAGCTGGAGGCTAGCCCAAAAACAAAATATACAAAAAAAAAAAGAAGATATTTATACACGGATATTTCACAATTGTGCGTGTACGATAGAAAAAACAAAAAAAAAATTAGCTATTGCACACGGCTATTTAACAGTTGTCCGTGTGCAATACTAATCATACACGGATATTTTATAAAAATCCGTGTATGATAGCCTTGCTGGAGGCGTATATACAAAAAATCTTCAATTATTTGTACACGGATATTTACCAAAAGTCCGTGTATAATAGCTAAGAGAGCTACACGGACTTTTGGTAAAAAGCCGTGTAGAAAGAGGAATCGTACACGGTTAATTAGGGGATATCCGTGTAGCTCGGTAATTTACAAGCGACACCGTCAGGTCTTTGTACACGGTTTGTTAGGGAATATCCGTGTAGAAATCATTATAATCACACACGGTTAAATATCCGTGTGTAGTTCCTGACCTATTCATACACCCTCGCTTTAAACACAGCAGGAAATTCGCGTAGCTCTTCCATTAATGTCCGTGTGCAATCTGTTTTTCTGTAGTAGTGAGTGATCAACTGATTAAACAAAATAAACTGTATACACCTCATATCTGCCTCGAAGGGAGTGATTTACCATGTGCCAATTATTCCCTTCATGTGAATGCCTGGCTTAATTGCTTGCACCTCGATCGGGTGCATCGATGCCATGAATGGTGGAGAGATGGTACCTAGCTAACTGACGCAGTGCGTACCAAGATCACAACCGATTCAGACTCGGATACAGACGATGGCCACAATAAATTCAAACCAATCAAGGATTTAATTTATTCAACTTGAAATTAATGGCATGGATGGTCTTCTAAGCATGAATGGTCTTCTAGGCATGGATGGTCTTCTAGGATTCTTGAAGCAATTAAACAATTTAATAATTTTCTTTGGAATTTGTTTTGTTCAACCAACGTATTTACTTCTTTTTGGGTTTTGGGTTTTTAATTAATTAGCATTTATTTTTTCTCTTAAGGACTAAGAAAAGTTTAGGCTATAAATAGATTCGGATATGAAGGTTGTAAAAGGGTGAATTGATATATGAAATTGAGTTGAGTTTAGTTGAGTTCTATTGTGACTGAAATTCCATTTTGTTCTCCTCTTTACTAATAAACTGAGTACTTGAGCTTATCGGGCAAGATAGTATCGGGACCGCCTTGCGTCACTAACCGAGTCAAACAAATTATAAAATTAATTACTAATTAACTTCATCACATCCAGATCCATCGCTTCCAAGAAGTTTCTAGTCAAGGAGGATAATATATAAAATGATATATTTTTATTATAAAACACAGATCGATCCATAACACTTCCAAGAAGTTTCTAGTCAAGGAGGATAATATATAAAATGAGATATTTTTATTATTAAACGCGTTAGGTAAGGTATGAAACATCAATATTGAGAGTTTAGAGTGGAAGGGAGAAAACTCAATAGTCATGGTCCCATGAACTCAATAGTCGCATCCTTCATTTTGTGTCTCCACGGGAATGACGAAAACCAAACACAAAAAGACACAAACCGAAGGTGGAGGGAATCCTTCTTTTTGGTCTTCCATGATTCGTTTCGGCCTCCTACTTAGAATCCTTCTTACTCGTGAAAAATCTAACTAACCGAGTTTCGAATTGTATAATTGATGTCAGCGAGGAGGCTGGGGGAGTCAACCATATGTTACATGCATAACATTTGATATGCATAATTTATCAAAAAAACATTTGATATGCATAACATTTGATGTGCTATACCAATCTAATTACTAATTATGACATAAAATATAGTAATAATAGATCAACGACATTGGGTCCTAATTTTTCCCACCTTTTCCCCTCCCTTCAACTACCTCTCAATAACTATTTTCTCACCTTTCTCAGTCTTCAATTTTGTGACAGAGTCCAACAAAGTTTTTTACAAGGACACTAGCTAGCTAATACAACTAATACATCAGAGAGAAACAAGCTCAACTAATACATTATAGATTGCATTTTTTATAGAATAATTTCACTTTATAAACTTTAAAAATATACTAGAAAAAATTCGTGCAAGTGCAACAACTAATACAGCCGGTTAATAACTCATTACACTATTTTTATACAGGGAATTAAGTGCATAGTGCAATAGGCTTGCACATGGATCTCTTTGGTGGCGTGATTAATTTATAGTCAATGGGTATACAATAATGAATCTTAATATATACCCAATTGAATCTATTTTATAGTCATTAGATCGAAGAGATCAATAGAAAATAGCAAGTTGCCCAAGATTAATGGCTTGTAATACAGCTTGACTTCATCCAAGTTGTCCTTATTATGCTAACTCCAAATTTCAGTGATCACATCACTAACAACCTCCTCATCATCGTCACCACCAATTAACAAGGGGGGAATCACCAACCACCAGGTTCTATATATCACTTAATTTTAAGGTGACTTCACACCAAGGGCCTTAATTGGCTGGGAACTTGATGAAATGTAAACTAATCTCCGGTCGGTAATGACCTTACTCATAATTATTAGGTTAATTAAATTCATCAAATGATCAAATGAACATACAATGAGTCGATGGCTGAAGACACTGATTGTATAGAGGTATACAAGAAGAAACCAATGGTGCTGCTAGATGCTGAC
This sequence comes from Carex parvula, assembly GCA_025461045.1. Taxonomy (NCBI): domain Eukaryota; kingdom Viridiplantae; phylum Streptophyta; class Magnoliopsida; order Poales; family Cyperaceae; genus Carex; species Carex parvula. The sequence continues at coordinate 9,911 of JAJGRW010003524.1, read as the reverse complement.
TAAAATGCTGCCAAGACAGATGACATTGGGTAAAAAAATAATTTTGGAGATATTAGTTTTCTATTATATATGTATAGATTATTTGTTAACATAGGATTGCCAAATAGGGTAAAACTGTGGTGCATGTTTCTTGAGGGGCTGAGAGCTGTAAGCTCAATTTTGATGTAAAGATACAGACTTGATAAGGTAGTTATGTCTAATTTCTTGCATAACTTTTCAGTTTCTTTAATGAAATGGACTATGTCTTTTTCAAAAGAAAAAAATACCATCCAATTGAGCTAAATTCCGCTTGAAGACATTATTGAATTTCTTTTTTACTTTCATTATGTGAGGCTCGTAATTACATAAATTTATAAAAAATGGGCCAAAAAATTCAGTAAATAAGAAGGTCCATTAAAAAACTATGGTCTACAAACTCGGCCAAGTCGGACCGGAATCGGACCTGACCGAGCCAATTTTGGGCCAAGTTTCCTAGAGAGCGAGATATCACCGAGTCGAGCGAGTCTGCACCGATTCAAGACCGATTCTTATGACTCCAGACCAATTCTCAAATTTGGAGAAAGGAGCTCATGCCATTTTCGTTTTTATCAAGAAAGACGAATGATTGAGCTTCGAAGGAGAAAGATTAATTATCTAAATTTAGAACTGGACATGGTGTATAAATTTGTTGCTTCTAAATATCATTACATTATCAACACATTAATAGGTCTACATAGACCGGGATCAGGAAACCAAAAACCATGACATTTTTGTTTTTTCTGTTAATTGTAGTATTCAAGAATTTTTTAGCACATACAATCCATATCTTAGATATGAAGATGTTAATAATTCTTCATTTGACTCTACATTAATGTCATCATTATTTGGCTCTGAAAAATAGAAATTTGAGGAGATAAGATGGAGGTTTTGAAGAGAACGACTGCTGGTTGACTTTGGAAAGAGACAAAAGAGCTAACCACTGCTTACTGGTTTGTTGTAACTATTCCTTGTGTTGATAACTAAGAATTGCGTTCTATTACAAGTTCAGCTTATGGCTGGACCATGGCACGGAAAAATATTTTACAAAATCAACATACTTTCAACAAACTCGTGCAAGTGCAACAAATAACATGACAGCTGGTTAATTAATAACTCATTACACAATTGTTATATAGAGTGCAATAGGCTTGCACATGGATATCTCTCATGGCGTGATTAATTTATAGTCAATGTTTACAATAATGAATCTTAATATATACCCAGTTGCATCTATTTTTATAATCATTAGAAGAGATCATAGTTAATATCAAGTTGCCCGAGATTAACGGCTTGTAGTCCACCATGCTTCATCCAAGTTGCCCTTAATTAATTATACCAACCCAACATTTCAGCTACGACATCACCAGCAACCTGTCTCTGGTCGATAATGACCTGAACTTGGTAATTATTAGATGAATTATATTCATCAGATGGTCAAATGAAGAAACGATGAAATTTAAAATTGATTTGATATATTTGTTCGTAAAAATCGTTTTGTTCAATTTTAACAAGTCATTGAGCTGGACTTCACTTGAAGACCTTTTTTATTTTTTATTTTTTAGTTTTTGCACCTACACATACAAACCTTTGTATTCCTACTAACAATTTCATTATGGCTTTATATGCCTACTAACAATTTCATTGATAAAAGCATATTTCACTACTACAGAAAAACAGATTACACACGGACATTAATGGAAGAGCTACACGGATTTCCTGCTGTGTTTAAAGCCAGGGTGTATGAATAGGTCAGGAACTACACACAGATATTTGACCGTGTGTGATTATGATGATTTCTACACGGATATTCCCTAATTAACCGTGTACAAAGACCTAGCGAGCTACACGGATATCAACTAAATAACCGTGTACGATTCCTCTTTCTACACGGCTTTGTATTAAAAGTCCGTGTAGCTCTCTTAGCTATTATACACGGACTTTTGGTAAATATCCGTGTACAAATAGTTTTAGATTTTTTGTATTACGCCTCCAGCAAGGCTATTATACACGGATTTTAACAAAAAACCGTGTATGATTAGTATTGCACACGGACAACTGTTAAATAGCCGTGTATAAATACCTTTTTTTTTTTTTTTTTGTATATTTTGTTTTTGGGCTAGCCTCCAGCTTTGCTAGCCAATTTTTTTCAACAGAAATACAAATATTCATCAGATTAATTAGCAAGAAATTCATATACTAAATTTATACAAAATTCATATAGCAATAAATTCATTCGAAACATATTTTTATTACAAATTAATCTATGCAAATCCATATCGAGGATTACAAAATTCCATGGCAAACCACCTTGCCCACATGCACCGCACATCGTCGATCTGATTCCAAGTGTAATGATCTTGCTTTGTCACATTCTACAAAATTATAATTTGATAATAATTAGTATTTCAGAAAAGGTAGATATCAATTGCTTATTATATAGGAAATTCATATGAAGTACATACCGCTTTTGGGAATTCGAATTGTATTCTTTCGACAAAGTCAAACATGAATATCATCGTGTAATAAGCGCATTCCCAACCCTCCTTCTGTTGCGGGCTCTGAAATTTACATTTAGCGGCATTTGTTAGAATGACAATAATTTTTTTAACAAGATATGAAATTTCTAACTCATAAAGTGTGCTCACCAACATGTACTTCCAATTCAACTTGCTTTTCTTGCCCGGGCCCGTGCTATCTGATCCTCCCTCTTTAATATATTTCACAAAAGCCCTTACAAAAGTGAGTGAATGTAATTAGCAATTTTATAATTTGATATGATTGAAAGAAATGCAAACCTATAGAATTATTATTGCTTACTTATTCACAAAAGGCAAGATAACTTTGCACTTGGCAGCCGCGGTCCTTCCTTTTGGCTTACAAGAATCAATAATTATGCCCACACTTAAGTACGGCACAATGAGAATCGTGCACCAATGTTTGCTGTTGGATCGAGGAGAAGAATTATAGTACTTTAGCATATAAAAGTCACACGAGTATTTGCTATGATTGATGGTGTGATTTCATTTTTTTATGTTTAACTTTTAATTCCTTTATACAATTCTTTAATTAAAATATAAACAACACATAAGTTAAGATTAGAACTAACCCCTCGTGGTATGGCATGAGAATGAATTTCTTCTCCTCCGCCTTAGCACGATGCATCGCAGAACACATGTACTCGATAGCCATATCCGGATAATATGTCGCTGCCGTACCACTCACTTTCTCGGGGTCCAGAAACACGCACAAGTTCTTCCTTTCAACCATCTCATCACAGTTTCGGACTAGCTTCCTGAAAACTCATCATATTGTAATTAGAATATATATTTGAGTTCTATACAATAATGAAAATATTTTAATATCACTAACATGAGGAAAATGGTGATGTGTGAAACATCGAGCCATTTGTCGGATGACGAGTGGTGGAAGAGGTCCTTGAAGTCTCTGAACGACAGCAGGAGCTCCCTGCCTTCGTGTAGAAACATCCCAGGTGGGACAGGGATGATGATAGCCTCCATGCCGTCGGGCGCCGTCATCAAGTAGTCGTGGAGAAGGCGCAAATCATTGGGCAAACGGCTGTATTCTTCTTCTGTGACCATAGGACGGGGCGGTGATTGTGGCGCGTCAGGCGCGACGTCGCAAGCCACCTCCTGACGTACCGGTGAGAGAGCCGTACCGGTAACATCATCTCCTCGTGTCTGTATCAAGTTATAGATGTATTATTCTAGTATTTCAAAAAGAATGAGTTGAATGTAACAAAATAAATGAATTTTTTTATGGATTACCTGATCCAAAACAATCTGACTCTTGGGCCATTGGACAAATGACATCCGTGCGTCATCAAGCACAACCGCGTCGTCGGTAGGGACAGGAAGGGGTACGCGCTGCCATCCATCCACGACTAACTCAACCTGCACGCATGCATGGTCGGGTCTTAGCTGAGTATTGTGTACACTTTTGGCGAGTGGATGTACAACGCCCTTAGCAACGATCATAGAAACACTGCCATTCCGCAGGACGAGGTCGCATGCTCTGGGGTCCTGCAAATTTATAGGAAAGTTGTTTATTTTAGTGATGCGATATTGTCCAACAAGGTTGCAAACAGGTTTTAAATACCTTTAGATTATGAAGAAGTATTGATTACCTTGAGATTATCCAAATCGTCTAAGGCGCCCCACGTGCCGGATGCTTGACTACTTCGCCGAATTCCCGGCGAAATGGGAGGTGGTTGCTCGGATGGCTGCGTAGTTGCTGATCTAATTTGTGTCAACATTGCTTCCATCTCAGCAAACCTTGCGTCGTACTCTTTGCTCACCTCCGCGCGTATCTGCGCAACTATCTCGTCTTTGTTTACCTTGGCACGAGATTTTCTTCGAGGTTTTTGTCCCTCCACTCGGAACACCTCCTTCCAGCCCCTGTAGACCCCTACACCTCTTACTCGACCCGGGTGTTCTGGATTCTCGAGCGCTGCGGACAAGGAATCATTTTGTCGTTCGACACTCCGGGCACCCGAGTTGACCTCCTCCTCCACTTCCAACTGTTCAAGTAGAAGAATTAGTTAAAGCAAAAGAACAATTGACGTACTTTCGAGTTATAAATGACTCTTACCATTCTTTGAGCCACGCTTTGCAAATCCGTTGGGAGTACTATCCTCCCGTCAGCGGTTACCTCGGCTCTACCCATGACCCAATCTTTGCCCCTAGGATTTTGGATCCTAACCACGGGTGAGTCAGAATCCTTGTTCGCGTCCAGGACTTTCCTCCATTCTGCCGTCTTACCCTCGTAACCACCTGACCCTAGATGGTGTGGATACTTGTTAAAGGCAACGGTCCTCCTGCCTGTATCACTCTTTGCCTTCACAGAAACAAGACAATAACGATCAGTTAGTTTTCGAAAGATAAGTACATATCGAGAAAGAATAAGCATAAATTTGGCACGAGTTAGATACCTGGAACTCTTCGGTAGACTTCAAAGCTTGAAACGCATCCCAGTCCTCTTGTTTAGCCATTTGTAGTAGCCGACCGGATTTCTCCCTTTCTCCATGAACTCCGTCTTCAACGTGCTCTTGTATTGCTTCCAACCATTGTTCATAATCTTCAAAGTCTTATCCTTTGGAACATCATTCTTGATGTTCCACTGAGCCTGATTGACACAAAAATTTAGTGTATTTAAGTATAGATCATACATAAGTGAAAATTCAAGAGAAGAGTTGTTAGGCACTTTACCTTCACCGTGTTCCACCACTCGTTCTTGACCTTATCCTCAAAATGATCCCATCTCTCAACAAGGATACTCGCATTTTGCCTCACGAAGCTCGTACACCAATTTGAGTATTTCTGCCGTTTTTCTCCCTGCGCACGCCCGTCTTCTGTGAACCAGATTTCTTGATGGGTCTGCTCGGACGTGCTCGTGCACATTGTCGGCCCTCTCCTCCTTCTTTCTGATGAGGCAGTAGCTTGCTGCTCCTCTTCTTCTGCCATCATATCGACGTACTCATCCTCATTCGACATGGTTCTGCATGAAATGAAAGATCAAATCATAAGTGACCAATAATTGAAGAGATAAATTAAAGAGATAAATTAGCAAAATAGAGATAAATGAACTACATATTTGTCTACTACATTCGACATGGTCTATTACATATTTTGTCTTTTGTAGGGATAAATGAACAAAATAGAGATAACCTAAAATACCCTAACATGCAAGTACCATAATTATTTGAATAACCTAAAATTAACAAGTACCCTAAATTAACAAGTACCCTAAATTAACCTAAAATACCCTAAAATTAGCAAGTACCATAAAATAACCTAAAATACCCTAAAATACCCTATATACAAATTATGAAAAACAACAATGTATTCAATAACCTAAAATTAAAGGCCGGCCATTTATTTAAACTCAAATTTCCCAATTTCTTCTCAATAGCGCAATTTCAACAGAGAACAAGCACAGGGGTTGCTGGTACACCATACCAGTAGCCAAAATTGGTACACAAATAGCAATACTTTTATTAAATTGGCTAACGGGTTCAAACCCAATAAGAAAAAGAACGAGATAGAGAGACGCTAACCTAGGTGAGATAGACCACGGGTTAGAGAGAGAGAGACCACGGGTGAGAGAGACCGAGGTGGTGAGGCGGCGAGGCGGCGAGGCGGCGAGGCGGTGAGGCGCGCAGTGAGCGGTGAAGATCGAGCTCGTGTCTTTGGGAGGTTTTTGGCAGAGAAGGGTTTTCGGACTTATGAAAATTTTGGCAGAGAAGGATTTCAAAATAACCAATGTTTCCTCATTATACACGGCTGTTAAGTTAATGTCCGTGTGCAAATCACATTTCTACACGGCTGTAAATCACCTTTCTACACGGACATCTAGCTAATAGTCCGTGTAGCTCTCTTCCATTTCTACACGGACTATTAGCTAAAAGTCCGTGTATAAATCGTTCCGACAGGCGGGTCCCAGGTTCAGTAAAATGCTTTGAACATAAACTAATATTTATTTTAACTATTAACTAATATTAAACGTTTGATAAAGTTGAACATAATATTTTAAACATAATATTTTCATTAAACATAATCCTTCCTTAAATATTTTAACTAATATTAAATATTTTAACTAATATTAAATATTTTAACTAATATTAAATATTTTAACTAATATTTTAAATATTTTAACTAATATTAAATATTTTAACTAATATTAAATATTTTAACTAATATTAAATATTTTAACTAATATTTTAAATATTTTAACTAATATTAAATATTTTAACTAATATTTAGTGAAAACTAATATTTTAACTAATATTTATTTTATTTTATTATTAAATGTTTTAACTAATATTTTCAAAAACTAATACTAATATTTGATAATATTATAAGCATTAAACATAATCCTTCATTATAAGCATTAAACTAATATTTGATAATATTTGATAATACTATTACTACATTATGCTTTTTTCTTTTTTTCCCTCTTTTTTTCCTTTTTTATTTGATATATTACAAGCTAAAGTTGCAATATTAAAAGCTACACGGTCTTAAACAAAATAAATATTACACATTATGCTTTTTTTTTTCCTTTTTCTCCTTTTTTCCCACTATTTGAACAGTACCCTCGGCCCATAATCCTTCATTGTGGTCGGACCGCATGTAGTCAGCTTCGTCTACCCCTTCAAGTGTTGCTACCTCAGTTTGCACATCGGTACAAAATGGAGGTACTTCGTCGAACTGGTCGTACTCTTCTTCATCGACGACATTTTCTACCCCGACAATCCTTCTTTTTTCGGATAGGACGACGCTCAACCTGGCATCACTCGGGTCAGTGGCATAAAAGACTTGGGTGGCTTGCTTGGCGAGTATAAACGGATCATCAACATGCCCAACCCTGTTTAAATCAACGAGTGTGAACCCGTCGTTATCAACTTTAACACCTCGGTCTTCGACCCATTGACACCGAAACACGGGAATGCTCAGGCGAGGACTGTAAATGAGCTCCCAAATTTCTTGAATAACGCCATAATATGACTTTGATGCTATTACAGCCCGGCCATCTCCGGATCTACTGAATTCTTGAGAGGTCGCCACCAACGTCACCCCACTGTTTTGCATCGTGCTCTTATCACTCTGGGATTTAGTATAAAATGTATATCCGTTAATCTCGTATCCTTGGAATGTTCTAACAACAATTTGGGGTCCTTCGCCAAGCAGTTTAACAATTTCAGGTACGGGGTGTGACTGCACTCTTTCTTTCAGCCATCTATAAAAGAACGATTATGCTCGTTAGTAAGCACTTCTGACTCCTCGTGTAGTTTGTTGTTGAAGGATTGTCATGTGCTCATCTATATAGGGAGCAACATCTGTCATGTGTTGTAGTACAATAAAATGTGCCTTTTGTAGTTCATTTAGATCAGCAACTACGGCTCTCAACCCAATTGTCCCGACTTCTTGGAGCCTTCCCTCGTATCAAGATTTTGGAATGCCAATAGGATCCACACCGGTCAAGTAGTTGGTGCAAAAATCAATCACCTCCTCCGTAGAATATCCTTCTATAATGCTGCCTTCGGGTCGATGTCGGTTCCTTACGTATTTTTTCAAGATGCCCATGTATCTCTCGAATGGATACATATACCGAAGGAACACGGGACCACAAATCTTAAACAAGATGAACAACAAGGTGAACCATGACATCGAAAAAAGATGGCGGAAAATACATCTCAAGTTGGCAAAGAGTAACGACGACCTCCTTTTGCAAAGAGTCCAATTTTAGAGGGTCTATCACTTTGGAATTTATTGCATTGAAGAAAGAACAAAGCTTCGTAATGGTTTGACGAACGTGCTTTGGTAAAATTCCCCGAATTGCAACCGGAATTATATGTGTCAGTAAAACATGACAGTCGTGAGATTTCAGACCGACCAGTTTCAAGTCCTTCATCGACACCAACTTCTTAATATTCGAAGAATATCCTGATGGGACTTTTATACATTGAGGCATTCACAGAGCTTGTTTTCTCTTTCTTTGACATTGTGCACAGTGCGGGGGGTAGGTATGTGCGCTTCCCTTTCTCCTGCGGTGCGAGCTCGGGTCGTATTCCCATCTCTACATGTCTTTTCCTCACTTTAATACCATCCTTCGTCTTCCCCGGAATGTTCAATACTAAACCAATTAAACTGTCACAGACATTTTTTTCGACATGCATGACATCTAGGCAATGCCTCACTTCTAAATATTTCAGTACGGTAGCTCCCAAATATGGACCTCTTTTTCCAAATATTCTTCGGTAGTGCTTTGGCGCACTTTCCAAAAACAACATCAATGTTTTTACCCGTTCGAAGACACTCTCCCCGTCTAATGGATGACGAGCCACTCCAAGCTCAATTTTTCCCGTTGATGCCATCTTCTTCTTACCGATATGGGTGATAATAGGAAGAAACCTACGATGCCCCATGAATACATTCTTTTGACAATTTTTCAACCTCAGCACCTGCGTGTCATCTTCACAGATCGGGCACGCTTTTGCTCCTTTACAAGTGTAACCCGACAAATTCCCGTACGCGGGGAATATCATTTACGGTGCAAAACACCATGGCCGCAAGTTAAAGGTCTCTTTCATATACGCATCCCAAACCGGGACGCCATCACGCCACAATTTTTGGAGGTCCTCGATTAATGGTGGCAAGATATACATCTATGTCATTTCCGGGTTGTCTGGGTCCTTGGATTAGTAATGACATCATTATATATTTGCGTTTCATGCACAACCAAGGAGGAAGATTGTAGATGCATAAAAGAACAGGCCAAGTACTGTGCCGACTGCTCATACTTCCAAACGGACTCATTCCATCTGAGCTCACCACAATCCTAAGGTTCCTCGTTTCAGAACCAATTCTTTTGAAATGTCTGTCAATGTTTCTCCATTGAGGAGAATCAGCCGGGTGCCTTAGTTACCATCTTTTTGCGTCTTCTTCGTGCCAACGCAATAATTTTGCATCTTTGGGCATTCGCAAACAACCGTTTGGAATCTCGGTATTATGGCAAATTACCACACACCTTAGCCGGAGGGTCGGCCCACTTGTGGTCTCCTCGTTACAATCATCAGTGTCCTGGTCCTTAGACGTTATATCGTGGAAACCACCGCATTTAGGACAGGACATTCATGGCCTTAGTACCCATCGTTACAGTACAATACACAAGTCATCTGGGACTGCATGATAGTCTTTCTTTCGATCATTTCAACCCCATTGGACATATCAAATCCTTACTTTGCCTGATATGTTGTACCGGGTAACTCGTTGTTATCTGGGAGCATTTCTCCTAAAAGCTGTAATAAGGACGTGAAACTCTTATCGCTCCAACCATTGTCTGCTTTTAAGTTTAATAATTCAACACAGCTGACA